>PITA01018970.1:0-38950 GCA_004023965.1 Spilogale gracilis | reverse complement strand
TAGAGCTACCCTATGACCCTGCAATTGCACTACTGGGCATTTACCCCAAAGATACAGATGTAGTGAAAAGAAGGGCCATATGTACACCAATGTTCATCGCAGCAATGGCCACAATCGCCAAACTGTGGAAAGAGCCAAGGTGCCCTTCAACAGATGAATGGATAAAGAAGATGTGGTACATATATACAATGGAATACTATGCCTCCATCAGAAAGGATGAATATCCAACTTTTGTAGCAACATGAACTGGACTGGAAGAGATTATGCTGAGCGAAATAAGCCAAGTAGAGAAGTCAAGTATCACACGGTTTCACTTACTTGCGGTGCATGAGGGGTAAACTGGAGGACAGTGGGAGAAGGAAAGTAAATGGGAACTAGGGTAATCCAGGGAGAAAAACGAAACAATAGAGACTTTGGACACAGAAACAAACTGAGGGACTTGGAGGGGGGGGTGAAGGGATGGGAAAGCATGGTGGTGGGTACTGGGGACACCTAAAGCATGGAGCACTGGGTGTGGGGAATGGGGAATGAATCTTGGAACACTGGGGAAAAAATTTAAATAACACACACACACACACAAAAAAAGAAATGCAACCGGTGTCTGTGCATTGATTTTATATCCTGACACCTTACTGAATTCCTGAATGAGTTAGCAGTTTTGGAGAGGAATCTTTTGTTTTCCACATAAAGTAGCATATCATCTGCAAAGAGTGAATAGCCACATCTTCTTTTGTATTAATATTTTAAATCCATGTTGTATGATATTAGCATTGCTACACTAATTAGTTTATTTGCCCATTCAGATGCATTTTATTTCTGTTTTTTTGTATGTGTGTTTTTTGTTTTGTTTTTTGTTTTTTTGTCTGATTGTCGAGGTTAGGACTTCTAGTACTATGTGGAATAGCAGTAGTGATAGTGGACAGCCCTGCCATGTTCCTGATCTTAGGGAAAAAGTTCTCAGTTTCTCCCCATTGAGAGTGATATTTGCTGTGGGTTTTTCATAGATAGCTTTGATGATACTGAGGTATGTACCCTCTATCCCTACACTGTGAAGAGTTTTCATCAAGAAATGATGCTGTACTTTGTCAAATGCTTTTTTAGCATCTATTGAGAGTATCACATGGTTTTGTTCTTTCTTTTATTAATGTATCACACCGATTTATTTGTGGATGTATAGTTTCATTTTTGAAACATATTGGGGCTTTTAAAATATTTTCTTACTAATTTCTAATTGAATTGCCTTTTGGTTAGAAAACATGGAATGTATTGAGTCTTTGAAATTTATTGAGACTTCTGTGTCTGAATGTGATCATGATGCAAATACTCCACATGTACTTGAAAGATATGTCATATTCCCTCTTTGTTCAAGTCAGAGTTCTAGTCTGTTCGAGTAAGCTTCTTAATTGTGTTGCTTAAATATTCTCTATTCTTACTAAGTATCTTGCAGCTTATTGTATAAGAATCTGGCAGGGATTAACTCTCCCATTAAAATTGTTGGTTTGACCATCTTTCCTTACATTGTGTTCTGTTTTTACTTCATGTTTTCCAAGGATATGCCTTTAAGTACAAATGGATTGTGATTATTAAATCTTCTCACAGGACCGTTCTTTACACAATTGTCCTCTTTTTCTATTAATACTTTAAATCTATGTTGTATGATATTAGCATTGCTACACTAATTAGTTTATTTTTCCATATCTTTGTTTTTAACTTCTCCATGTAATTTTGTTTTTGTGGTGAGCTTCAGCAGCTGCATATGGCTGGATTTTGTTTTTATATCTGTCTAAAAATCTCTGTCTTATGAAGACTTAATCTACTTATACAATTCCTAATACCTGATTTATTTTAAATTATTTCTACATCTTATTTTGTGTTTGGAGTTTACCAATATTTTCTTTGCTTCTTTATCGCTTTTCTTTTCTCCATTAGGAATTTTTTTACATGCCTTTTTATCCATCTGTAGATTTTATTACCATGGCTTTAGTTAACTTTTTAGCATGCATAATTAGCTACACATTATTCTAATACTCTAAAGATTACAGTTTGTCTACCTGTTAGACACAAGGATTTTGGCACTCTATATCCATCAAATGTCCGTTTCTTAGTTTTATCTTGAAGGAAAACAAGACATTGGAGATTTTTATTTTGTTTTTTTTTTACATCAACTCTTAGAGACATTTTCCAACTCAATGTGCCCTCTATTGTATCCTGGGCTTACCTCTGCATTCACTCTTCTACACTCTATATCTTTAATGAGTCTTACATTGATAATATTTGTCTAACAAATCTTATACTTTTATATATCTGAAAATATATTTATCATTAATCTTGAATAATAATTCACCTTGGTTATTATTCTTGGTTGACATTTTACAGTGGTAATTAAGAGTCTTCTGGTGTCTGTTTGGCTGAATGAAAAGTCAATTATAAGTCTAACTGCTGTTTCTTTTCTTTATAAGTTGTCAGCCTTTTCTCTGTCATGGCTTTAAAGTTTCCTTTTCTCTCTGATATTTTGCAGCTTCCCTACAATAAGAAGACAGTGTTGAACATAGTGAATTTGTCACTACTATCTTTAGTGCACAAATTCTTATTTTGTGTCCTGTCAACCTAAAGCTGATTTTGTTAGAAAGTAAGACTTACGAAGTACCTGGCTGGCTCAGTCAGAAGAACATGCAACTCTTGATCCTGGAGTTGTGAGTTAAAGCCCCACGTTGGGTGTAGAGGTTACATAAATAAGTAAAAAAAAAAAAAAAAGGACTTACCCCTCACCCTTCAAGTATCTCTATGAAGGGATGTGCCCTAGAAAGTGACATTCCTTATTCTTGCTCCATCCCTAACACACTCCTTGCACCTGACTGCTGGGTAGCCGACATCACTTCACATCACTTCACATTCTTTTACTGGATAGAGCTAACCCATAAGAAAGGCTATAAGCCCTGGAAGCTCAATATTTTCCTCTTTCTGCATTCTGAACTGATATGAGACAGAAATTCTGGGTGCCTGCGTGCCACTCTCAAAATATCCATAGATGTGATCCAACTGGAGATAGGGTAAGCTACAAGCAGGGTAAGCAAGAGACATCAGCAAACTTATTTGGCACTTGGTTGCATAGTTTGGCCTTGATCTCCAACACAGCTGCTGTATCAGTGGTAAAACTCACTTTTTGCTTTTTGCTTTTTTTTAAATTGACATATAATTCACATAGTGTCATATTCACCCCTTTATATTCTACTATTCATTCATTTTTCTGAGTAGCCACAAAGTTGGACAACTGTACTATCTAATTCTAGAACACGTTCAGCATGCCAAAAACAAACCTTGTATCCATTAGCAGTCGTACCCCACTCTACCCAACTCCCAGCCCCTGGAAACCACTAATCTACTTTCTGTCTCTGTAGATTTGTCTATTCTGGTCATTTCATATTAGTGGAATCATACAATATATGGCTTTTGGGTCTGGATTCTTCCACTTAATAAAGCTCACTTGTACTTTCTCTTTCTCTCTGTCTTCAGAATCTACCCCTCAATTGGCTTCAAATATAATAGTGTAGAGAGAGGTATCATTTATGGAATCCAGAAAACCCCACATAATTTTTGACTATTTGGTTTCAATAACTATACTTCTAATTCCCAAGATATACTTACAAGGCCATTTGTGCCTTTTTCTGCCTAGTTTATTTTCCCATTTTTTAAAAAGAAGATTTATTTATTTGAGAGAGAGAGAGAGAGAGAGAGAGAGAGAGAGAGAGAGAGAGAGAGAACCATGGGAAGGAGCAGAGAGAAAGACTCTTAAGCAGGATCTCTGCTGAACATGGAGTCAGTCAGAGGGCTTGATCTCATGACCCTGAGATTGTGAGCTGAGCCAAAATCAAATGACAGATACTTAACCAACTGAGCCACCCAGGAATCTCCCTTTTCCCATTTTCAAATAAACTCTTTGAATTATAACATAGATACAGAAAAAAGTATAAATAAAAAGTATATATAACAATGAATTATTATAATCTAGTGAGCAAATATTATCCCAAAAGTCCCTCATGCCCCCTTGTGCCCTTTATCTTCTGCTTTATACTATAAAATAACACTATCCTTATCCTAGCTTCTAAAATCATATGAGTTTTTCCAGTGTTTAAACTTTAGGTGGTGGAAATCATATGATATAGTATTTTTCATGTGTTGTGTTGTTTGACTGTAATGCTTGTCTGTAATTCTTCCATTTTTAATAGAAAATATCTCTGTTTTTTTGTTTGTTTGTTTGGTTGGTTTTTTTATTTTATTTATTTGAGAGAGAGATCACAAGTAGGCAGAGAAAGAGGAGGAAGCAAGCTCCCCTCTGAGCAGAGAGCCCGAAGTGGGACTCGATCCCAGGACGCTGAGATCATGACCTGAGCCGCAGGCAGAGGCTTTAACCCACTGAGCCACCCAGGCGCCCTCTCTTTTTTTTTTTTTTTCCTTTGGTGTCGTAAATACACATAAAAGTCTTTATGAGACTGGTCCCTAAAATAATTTCATCCAGAGTGAATTCATGTTCTAAAGTTTTTTATTCTGTTGACTGTCTTTTTCAAAAGCATTAATATTTTTCATGTGTTTTAAATTCTGCTTAAAAGCTTATTTAAAGTAGATACTTTTTAAAAATTCATTTGTTTCCATGCTATCTTTGTGTGTGATTTTAGTATTTCACACTCATACCCCTTCTTGTGTAGAAGTTTTCTAATTATCTCCGCCCATCATCCCAAGTCCAAATACAGGCCTATACCCTCACAGTGGGACCGTCACAGACTCAGGTCCAAAGCCAGGGGCCAGCGGAACCTGGTTCCTACTCATGAGGCTGTGCTTTCATCCCTCCTGAATCCCTGTTCCCACTTCCACTCCCAATCCCTCTTCCTCACTCCACAGCTCACAAATTTTTAGAGCCAGTCACCAATCACACATCATGAGGCATTTTTTTTATAGCCATCTTTTTTCACAAGTGGTAGAAACTATGCAGCTTTAATCAATGACGGTGAATGGCTGTGTTCCCCCACCTCTTCAGGAGCATGTTTGCAGAAACCAAGCTTCCTGCTTCAAAATGAAAAGCCCAGAAGGTCTGTAATGCAGCTGTCACCAACACTGTGCTTTTACTTCCCTTGAGTTTAGAACCTTCCACTAAGTCTTCTATTACTTTTTTTATTTGTTAAAATCTATTATTGTAACTTGGGACAAAAAAAATATTTACAAAGCATGAACACATTGCCCCATCTTTAGCACGTGCTTCAACTCTTTCCTGAAGCCCTTACCAGCTAAATTATGGCAAAAATGCTCTACAAAAAGGGTTCTCTTAAATGATCATCTAGCTACTTCACCTAAGAGATACTGGCTTTCCCTCAATTCTTACCCTTGTTCATTTTGGCACATTTCATATTAAGCACATTCCTGGGCTAAGAGGCTCTTGCCATTTTTTTTTCTATTACCTTGTATCTTCCTGATCATATTCCTCTCTGTTTCTTTTCTAGTCATACTCACTCATTGAACTCCCACTCTCTTAATGTATGAATTCCCCCAAACAAATCTCTGGCTTTTTCCTTCTCTCCCTCCTCCCTACACTCTCTCCTTGGGTGACCTATACTTTTACAGCATCAAATATCATTTCAATTTCCAAGTCTCTGCTTATACTACTGGTGCTTCTTCCTGGTTCTACTCCCACATTTCCCATTGTTTTCTGGACATCTCCAGCTTGATAAACTGTTGGCTTCCGAAGCCTATTCATCCTAACTCCCACTGTTACCTCTCCACCAGATTTAGTCTTTCTCCTCAGCATCACCAATTCCCCAGGTACTGGGATAAAAACCACTAAGGTACTTCTCAGTATTTTTTTTCTCTCATTTTCCATAATTAGTCCTGAAATCCCACAAGTTAAATCCCTACCCCCTTCTCATGGTTACTCTAGTGACTTCTCTAGTTAGACCTGTAATTACCTCTTACCTGAACTACATACCAGTTCCCAACTCATTTCATTTACTCTAGTCCCTTTGTTCCCCGGTGCACCTGACATTCAGCCCTGACAGTCATCTTCCAATAGTACAGTTTGATCTTGTCACACCCTTGATTTAAAATGGCCAGTGCTTCCACAGGTCCTGCAGGATAGCCCACAACATTGGTTGGCTGCCTTTCTAAAGACTCAGTGACCTGGGAACGTCTGGGTGGCTCGGTCCATTGTGCTTCCAACTCTTGGTTTCAACTCAGGTCATGATCTCAGGGTGGTGAGACTGAACCCTGTATCTGGCTCCCCATTCAATGGGGAGTCTGCTTGGAATTCTCTTTCCATTTCCCTCTGCCCCTCCCCCTGAGCTCACATGTTCTCTCTTTCTCCACAATAAATATATCTTTTTTACAAAAAAAGAAAAAACACTCAGTGACCTGCAGAAATCTTTCTCCTTATGTATCCCTCTAACTATGCTTCCAATCAGTTATCCTGCTAAGCATGTCCTTTGATACAGCCATACCTAACTTCACCGTGTCCCCTTTATAAAAATTGTCTCACATTATCCTTCTCACTGGAATTTCTTTCTTTCCCATCTCTGTGAGTTCAAATCTTTATCCTTCTTTATGTCTTCACTGAAAAGCCACTTTCTCCAATATTATTTTTATTCCATCAAGCCAAAATTAGTCTTCCCTACCTTGAAACTCCTCTATCATTCTGTCTCCACTTCTATTAAGCCACCTATCCCTGCCCATCAGCTAGGATATGTATAAACATGTAGCATAACAGTTGTGAGACTACAATCCCCTGAGGACAGAGCATATTTTACTGATCTCTGAGTCTTTCACAAAACCTGGCACAATCACTGGCTCAGTGGAGTCATTTAGTAAGTGTTTCCCTGCTGAGTAAATACATTAAAGACATGGCAGAAGAGACCTTTGCCTTGAGTTGGAGACAGAATGAGTTAAAAAATTTTCTCCTCCCAGATACAATAATCCTCTGATTCTCAAGGTTATGACAAGTCAAAATATATTACCATAGAAACTTGTGGAATTCTAATTAATAGTAGACAAAATTAATAGCATAACCAGAAGCCTTCTGGGAATATTTAGGCATAGTTTAGATCTAACCCTATGTAATCAGTAGTCTTCCATAATCTCAAGATTTGAAACTTAAAAATACCTCAACTTAACTCTGCTTCTGGCCACACTATAGCTCAGTCAAGCGAAGACCTCACTTGGCATTCACAGCTCAGATTTCACACTTCTAACAAGCATTTATCAAACTTTTTCTGTGACAACATGGGATGGTCACTCTGGCCCAGTATGAGGCGCACTCTTTGGAGGTGGGACTAAATATTTAATGATAGACTGAAATGTTTACATTTTTATCCTACAGGCTATAGTAAAGGAACTTTTTCAGAGGTGAAGTCAGCATATAAAATTTAAAATTTAAGTAGAAAATTTGGTGTCCTACCATGGAAGGCTAGAATGGTTAGAGCACTTCCTCATATTCTAACATGTCCAAGAACCAGATCAGGAATTCCAACTACCACCACCCCCACACAAAACTCAGTTTACAGTTAATATCTTCACACTGATTTCAGAGCATAACAACATATTTTCAGAAAAAAAAAAATCTGAGCAAAAACTGTAAATTTGCCTCCAGGCATGTAAATGTTATTGCATAATTAACGGAGACATTGATTAATGCGACTAAAATCACAAAAACAATCCCAATTAGGGAGCTGTATCTTGAGAGGGTTTTTTTTTTTTTAACCCAAGCACCCACAGAATTTACTGTACTGTTACAACTCTGTTTTGATTTCTAAGGTTTCCTCTCCAGTAAAGGCTTGAGATTTCAAAAACACCATGGGCTCAAATGAAGAAGGACCTGAGGCACTTCAAGAGTGTTTAAGGAGAACACTGCCAAGTTTTCTGCCAACTCTGAGGAACATTTGTAACTATGCTCCAGTGGGATGCTTACGTTTCTCTGAGGAAGATGTTTTCTCTGTAAAATCTCTGATCACTCTGATAGCATTTAAAGTAAAACTCACCACACACATTCAGAAATCACTCTATCCTTATGGGGTGTCATAAAAGTAATATATAATTTTTCCAGCCACCACTATCAGCTCTTCAACCTCCCAGGTCAAGACAGATTCCTCTTATAGTAAAAAGAGAAGCATTCCAATTTTTTTTATTATGTTTTGCCTTTGTATTACCTTCATATGAACCCTACATATCATTCTACAACTTCTATTCTTCCTTTTAAGTGCTATTAAGTTATATTTAGCAAAAGACAAACATATCTACCGAGTTATGCACATCCCACCTAACATCTAAGAAAGTGCTCTCAGGCATTATTTTTCATTTTCCCATCAATTCACTACTTATCCCAGACAGATAACATCAGTGCCTACTGAATCTTTTCTTCTAGATCTGTGCTCTTGGTTTCTTCTCTGGGAGAATAAAAATCTATTGATCTATTTATATAATAGTATCACGAAACTTCTCTAAGAAAATTCTATGAACAAATTATGGACAGCAAAGGATCTATGAAGAGTCATTACACATCACAATCTATAAGGATAAAACGTCTCATTTTGTGCTTATTTCTCACACTATTCCAAATACCTAGTCTCTTACTATAATTCTTTTTTTTTTAAGATTTTATTTATTTGACAGAGAGAAACACAGCTGGAGAGGGAACACAAGCAGGGGGAGTAAGAGGGAGAAGCAGGCTTCCTGCCAAGCAGGGAGCATGATGCAGGGCTCGATCCCAGGACTCCAGGATCATGAGCTGAGCTAAAGGCAGTCGCTTAACCAACTAAGCCACCTAGGTGCCCCTCTTAATTAACTGTAATTCTTAAACTCTTCAAAACTAATTTTAGTTCAAGGGCAGTTCTTTGAAATCCAAAATTTTGCTTTTAACTTATTTCTAAAGTAATTGATGGCTAATGAATTTTATCTCTATTAATACTATTACTAAGAGTAGTAGTCCTTGGGATGCCTGGGTGGCTCAGTCGTTAAGTGCCTGACTTTGGCTCAGGTCATGATCCCGGAGTCCCAGGATGGGAAACATCGGGCTCCTTGCTGGGCAGGAAGCCTGCTTCTGCCTCTCTCACTCCCCCTGCTTGCGTTCCCTCTCTGGCTGTGTTTTCTCTCTGTCAAATAAATAAATAAAATCTTTTTTTAAAAAAAAGAGCAGTAGTCCTTTTCATTAAATGTTATTGAAACAAACTCAGTTCAAGTTATCATAAGCAAATCAAAGCAAATCAAAAGAGAATTTACTGGCTTCTATGGCTAAAAGGAATATTATTTAGTAACTCACAGAATTAAGGTAAGAGCTATAAAAATGAAGGTCTCACTAACTCAGTGCTGCCAGGACTCTCTTGGTCTCTCTTCTCTCCACTTGTCTCTGTTTTTTGGCCACATTCTCTCCCACAACTGGATTTCTACTGAGGGACTAAGGAACATGGTCACTGGCATTTCTATGCCTAAACAGAGCAGTTGAGCAAGACAAGTAAGGAAGGATAGAGGAATTGCCCTAGCATCCAAATACTGATTCCTAGAAAGAACCTAATTAGGGCTACCTAGGTCCAATACCAACCCTTGAGATGGAAAACTATGATCAGTCAGACCTGAGTCAAGGGGGAAAGAACATTGCAGAAAGTAAGGAGGTGGGCAAGCTCATAGAAAAAGCTAAAAAACAACAGCTCTCTCAAAGCCCACTAAAAATAATAGTAATTGTATCTGTGTAATTAAAGATCAGAAAAGGAGACTCACAACTGAACATGTGTGTTTTGATGTTAACGTGTACAGTAAGTTAGTTGAGGATGCCCTTTTTGTTGGGCATGCCTTTTCCCATTCACAATATTCTATTTCATTCATTTCTGTCACTCACCTGGCCCTAAGCACTTGAGAGTTATAACCCTGACTGGTACCACCCTTCAAATGTACGGGCATTACTTCTTTCCATCTTCTCAGCAATGCTTCGTCATTGTATTATACCCCCAAGGAAGCTGAATTCAGTTTTCATGACATACCCAAAGTCACATGGCTAATAAGTTGAGGAGCTGAGGCTTATAAGGCACATCCCAAATTTAGGGTTTTAAAGGAGCAGCTTTCAATCTTCTTTTTAAGCAGTGAAACACTTCTTGTCGAATGAAATCTTGAGTGGGTCACTCATATGTCAATTAATGGAAGTGGAGGTCTACAGATGAAGTAAGAGCTTGTGGGAACTCAGAGTGGAGTCCCACAGGCTGGGAGCGCCTCCATTTCACTTTCTGATTCTGTCACCATCCGCACTCCTACCCCACCCTGCACTGGCTCCTAAGGCATTTTTACCAAGCACAGTGAGATACCTTCTTGTCATAAGGTAATTAAAGTGAGAGGTATAAGGTAGTCTCTAGTACTCTGGGAAATCAATCCTTTGGAGAGATAAGAGAAACACTTCAAAATACATATAAAACATAATATAAATGTAGTACATAATTATATAAGGTGTGATTGTACTATATATTTTAATATTCATATATGTAATCTCAAATGATGTTTGCAATGTAAAAGAACACACCTGCTTGGCCATATAGATAGTAGTCTAGGAAAAGAGCCTCCAAAATTTTGGTAACCAAATAACTCAGATGACAAGGGATATATCAGTCAGGGTTCATTCAGGAAAAGAGAAGCCACCCTATTATTCCATTATGATTCAGTTAATATAGGAATTAGGGTCTTCTCCAACCACTGGAAGAGCTAAGAGAACAGAGATAAGGGGAGCTGCCTGTGAAATTGGAGGCAGCTTGGTCAGCAGCCTGCACTCAGCTTGAAACATCAGAGTTTAGGGCACAAAACTGCATACAAGCAACTTTGAGTTTGCAATGGTCTCCAGAGAACATGGCTTCTCTTACTCTTCTGCCTTGCAAATATTATGTAAATTCTTATTAGCAAATTCAAAACTGGAGCAATATAGATATGGGAACAGGGATAATTGTAGTTCCTGATTTCTCTTCTGTAATGTGGAGAAAACCTTAAGAGGGGGGCCACAGGGATGCAAAGTTGACAACAAACAACTCAAACAGAGGCATTTTGGGGACAAGTAAATTTGGGCAAAAAAAATCATATATTCCTCATCTAGTTGGTTATTGAATGAGGCGTGTCTGTTCAAACATATCTGGGGCTTCTGCCCTCAATCTGTGCAGTACCTCCTGGTTCATCTCTCCCTTGTTGAGATGAAGCACTGACGGTTAAGGATGGAATTTGACTAAGAAATGTCAAATTCAGGACAAGTAGATGTGCATCGAGGCACAGAGTATAGGTAATACAAAAACAAAATGGGCATTTAGATACCAGAAGACAGAAAGATACCAGTATGGCCTAGTAAGATGGAACTTTTGGCAAGTATGTACTAAGGGAAGCACAAAGTCTTAAAAGAAAAATAGATGTATTATAATGAAGGTTGGAGTCACATACCATAGCAGAGGCTGCTGTTTTCCTATGCTCACAAGTCTTCTCTTCTTTAAAAACAAAACAAAACAAAAATCCTACACACATTTTTTTTTTAGCCAGGCACACAGCCTCTTAGAATAAAAGTCTGCATTGCCCATGCCTTGGCAGCCCTGTGACTAAATGTCTGCCAATGATTATAAGCAGATGCATTACATAGAACTCTGAGAAATAATGCTTTCTTTCCCACTTCTTCCTTCCTAGTGCCTGAAATGGGGATGTGATGGTAGGAGCTCCAACAGCCACTGTGCACCATGTAATCTTGGGAATGGAAGCCATAGGGTCAAGGATGGCAGAGGAAATAAGTAGAAAAACCTATACAGGTGACCTTCAGACTTCTTTTACATGAGAGAGAAATAAGCCTCATCTTATTGAAGCCACTACTGAGAGAGGGGTCCTTGTTATAAAGAGCCAAATGCAATTCCTAACTGATAGATGACTAAAGCTATCAGAGGGTACTTGCTTGGAGTGCAGACCTAAGACATGGGCTGAAAATGCAAACACCTTCAGGGATAGGTAGGTAACTGGAATAAATAAATGACATAAGAAAAGGAAAGGCACTGGGAAGACCAAATTGTGATCAGAAAAAAGACAATGCTAACTGGCTTAATACAGGAAATTGGAGATCAATTATTAAATATCTAACATCTCTATTAAATATCAATTATTGAATATCATACTCTCATTCTCAGTAAACTGGTTTTTCTAGGTCACAAAAACAATCCTGTCACTTCCCTTCTCAAAGTCATCTCCACTAGCTTAGGATAAAATTCAAACCTGGTAACCATGGCCTAAAAGGCCAGTAACTTCTCATACCTACCTCTCCCTCCAGTCTTGTCTCTGTCTTCTTTTTCCATCCTTCCTGCACTTGAGACATATGCAGATGTGGAGGCCCACCCTGATTAATCTGGAATGTCTTGCCTATCTCTTGCTCTCCACTTTACTTTCCTAAATCCCCTGGTCATTACTTTCTCAGAGGAATCCCAAATCACAGCCTTCTGTGTGAAGTCTTCTCTAAATACTATGAATGTTCAAAGAATGGAAATGTTGCTTTCAGGTTTAGGAACTAGAGGTGGCTGTAGAGGTGCCATTTTAGGTGGGGCTTAAGTGATGAGCAAACTTTTGCAAGGCTAAGTTACAGGAAAGGAAAAGTATATATCAGAAATAAAAACATCATGAGCAAAGGTCCAGAGACGAGAAACATGCTGTTAATTTAAGGAACAACAAGTGGTATGGCTTGGTGATAACACTGGCTACACACATTAGGCAACCTTGTTAGGGAGAGCTCAAAATCATCACAAATGATGTGCAGTTAAACAACATTTAGTAAGAATCTTCTACATGTAGAGCCTTATGCTAGCTCAGTAATTGTAAAGTCAAATTCCTTAAGGAATTCAAGTCTGCTAGGAGAAACAGACATGCAATAGGTCATCTCAATATGTGTTGGATAAATATTATGATACCGATATACACAGTATGCTCTAGTAGCTCATGACAAGGATTATACCCTTATTTACTAAATGTCTAATACACTATGCACTTTGTACACATTATTTTACTTGAGATTCATAGAAGCCCTCGAAGGTGGTATTATTATCTCCAAATTAAATTATGAGAAAATTGTGATTCAGAGAATTTAAGCAACACTGTCCAAGGTCACACATAAATCAGTAGCATTCTTTCCACTACATCATGCTAAAAGCAGTTTACTTAACTTGGTGGACAATGAGGTGTCATTGAAGAGCTCTGAGCAAAGAAATGAAATATTCAGAGCAATGCCTTAAGAAGATTAATATGGTAGTGATGTAAAACAAAAACAAAAACAAAAACAAAAACAAAGATAGGACAACAGAGAGACCAATTAGAAAGCTATATGGCAAGGCCAGGATCGAAATGATGATCTTCATAACTGGCTGTTTAAAAAACAAACAGGGGTGCCTGGGTAGCTCAGTAGTGCTCACATAAGCATCTGCCTTCAGCTCAGGTCATGATCCCAGAGTCCCGCATGGAGTCCCAAATCGGGCTCCCTGCTCAGCGGGAACCCTGCTTCTCCCTCTCTCACTCCCTCTGCTTGTATTCCCTCTCTAGCTGTGTTTCTCTCTGTCACATAAATAAATACAATCTTTAAACAAACAAACAAAAGGCTACAATGATGCTTATGTGAGCACTATTCACCATATGTTCACAAAATATTCTGTTTCTCCCTCTTCAGGGTATTTGATAAGCTTGCACTTCCTTGTCCCCTTAGAGTTAAGTGCAGTCACATGGCAGCTTTGGCCAGTGAAATGTGAGTATAAATTACAGGTTTCACCACACTGTCTGCCCTTAAGTCACAGCAATGACAAATGAACCAGAGAGCACTAGCCCAGTCGCCCGGAAACGGGAGTAAGAATGATGTAGAACAGAATTTCCTCTGACCCACTAGGGACAAGAAGCATGGTGAGAAATAAAATTTGTTTATTTTAAGCTACTGGATTGGGGCCTTGTTTGTTACTGCAGCATAACCCAGCTGACTCTGATACCGCATCTCTTCCCAAGACTTACTCATTTCCAGCCCTGCTTCTCAAACTTTAATATACACTCTAATATCTGGAGATATTGTTAAAATGTAGATTCTGGTTCAGTAGATCTGGAGTGAGGCCCAAGATACTGCATTTCTAAAACAATCTCCCAATCCCAGGTGATGTGGATGCTGCTGGTTCACACTTCCAGGAGTAAAAGAATCTAAAACTTCACTGCATGAGAAGATAGCAAATAACTACATATGTCCTTCCTGCACTACCCAGGGAGGAGTCCCTATGGTGTTGTTTTGCATTCCCATTGTAACTTAAAGGAAACTTTCACAATATTCAGAGCCCTTGATGTCCTGCAAATGAAGGAGGAGGATGTCCTCGAATTCCTTGCAGCGGTAACCCACTTAGGTGGCACTAACCTTGACGTCCAAATGGAACAGTACGTCTGCAAAAGGAAAAGGGATGGTATCTACATCATAAATCTGAAAAGAACCTTAGAGAAGCTTCTGCTGGCAGCTCATATCACTGTTGCCACTGCAAACGCAGTTAATGTCAATGTCATACCGTCCAGGAATAGTGGCCGGTGAGCTGCCCTGAAGTTCGCTGCTGCTACTGGAGCCACTCCTATTGCCGGCCACTTCACTCCTAGACCCTTCACCAACCACCAACCAGAGCCAAGACTTCTGGTGGATACCGATCCCAGGGCTGACCACCAACCTCTTACAGAGACATGTATCCAGGAACATAGTGACAGTTAGCCCTGGCATTGTGGGGGACAGGCATGGTCAAGACACAGGCAAGCGGAGCTGCTGGTATCAAACAGCAATCCAATGGAAAGCAGAGGCGTTTGAGTCCCAGGATGTGAAGCTGAGACAGAAACAAAATGCGACATTTGATCTGAGTACAGGATAAATCCCTTCCCTGCCTAATCATTTTATTCCCCCTGTGGATCATTTTAAGAGATTCCATTTCAGGGAAGGCAGTTCCAGGGAGCCTCTTCTCTCCTTGCCCTGATGTTGTCTATCTAATTTGGCTAATCTATTTACCTCCCCCAGAAAACACACGACACCAAGTATAACACTTGTTTTTGATCTCCTTTCCCCAAGAAATCAATAGCACTCAGGGAAAGCATGCCTGTAAGCACTGCCAAAAGAGCTACAGAATTACACAGTACAGTGGGCATGTGGCTATGACTGGATGCCAGCTGCCGCCTGCTGCCAGGGCGGCTCCACACATGGGCCCACTCACCTCTTTCCTGGCCTTTCCCTTCCCCCAGCAATTCAGACAACAGGAAGAACCTCTTGGTTCACCTCATTCCCTCTTCCTTACCTCTGTTCACTCTGAAAATCAGAGACCGCCTGTTTTAGACTCAGACTTAAGCAGAGGTAATTAATCTGAGATCCATGCGCATGGTGGAATTGTATGAAAAAGCTTGGTGTATGTTACGTGGTCCCCAATGCCCCCCACCCCATCTAACAGGGAAGCAGGAATGGACTGTAGCTAGCTCCATCCAGATTCTGGTGGCCCAGTGCATCTATGGAGAAGCAAAAAGAATCTAAAAGGAATAAAACAGTTGGCACACAGAGAGAGAAGAAAAGACAGGAAGGAAAGATTGCCTGTTCCTGGATACATGTCTCTGTAAGAGGGACAGGTTAGGAGCAACCCACCAGAAAAACCACTGAAAACCAGAAGAAATCAAGGAAAATGTCATCTAGGATACCAATTCAGACAATATGCCCCACTAAACAATAAATCCCTTTTCACTCTTCCCCATATTACCAAGGCCTTAGTCACATTTCCGAGGAATAAACCTAGACTGGTAAAATTCATCCCCTCCCTAGCAGCAATGAGGACACCATAAACATTAAGCTGCAGTTGAAATCTACTACAGCCAACTCGGTAGACGGTGCAAGTTCATAGAGTCTATAGATTTTAGCAGATTCTCAAAGGATCTCTTGGATTAAAGGTCCACACTGCTGTCTGAAGATCTCTGACAAAAGGTACGATGCATCTGTAAGTATGGGCAGAACTGACCATGTCCTTTCAAAGGTCTGCATCTTTTCCTGCCTCCCATTGTTAATAATGTCAAGTTCAGGGGTGCCTAGCTGACTCAGTCAGTAGAGTGACTGTGACTCTTGATTCCAGGGCTGTGGTTTGAGCACCATGTTGAGTGTAGAGATGATTTAAAAACAAAATCTTTTTAAAAAATAACAATAATGCAAAGTTAAGTAACAATAAAAAAATAACAGTAATGCCACATTGATGACTTCCAAAAACATACTACTTTATTCCTTCTATGACAATTTCACCCCAAAGATTTATAACTGCAGGAGAGAATGAATTTATCCCTGACCCCCATCCCCACCCCAGGGACCCGAGGCAGATCCCCGATGACCACCATAGCAGGTCAAGTTCTTTGAAGTCTGTGCTCCATCTTTAAACATTCTGAGTTTTTTACTCCGTAACCTAGCCATGCTTGTTTAAATATAAAAAGTGTGACTTCTACCACTGATGTTCAAATACTACTAATACCCAGAAAGTTAGGCCATGCTAATCTGCGGATGCAGGTACTTGCTGTCACATAATCATGGGCTCTCCAGACTTGTAACTCTGTGTGAGAAGCATGACAGATTTCATTGATTCCTTGGCTATTTTGCATGAATTTACCATGTGCCTAGCCCTTTCCAGATGCTCAAAATACATGGAAATTAAAAAACCCTGCCCTCTAGGAACTCACAGTCTAGAAGATAAAACAAACAATCATAATTTTGTGCATGGATATACTACTGCAGCAGAAAGAACAGGGTGCACGCGACAAGAGGCAGACAAGACCTACTAAGGGACACTGAGATAATGCAGACAAGTGTCTTTGCTTAATGATTTCTCCCCCAGGTGTAAATCCCTTTAGAGAAGGAAAGAGAGAACTCTTTGGCTTTTCTTGAGTAATCAAGACCCTAGAAGGCCTCACTAGACGTGTAGGCAGGGGATATGAACACGAGTTCTATTTCTCGGCTGAATCTTGGTGTAGTTCCTACTTGCTCTGTTCTGTTCTCCAGGTTGTGATCATCACACCGATCCCCATGATATGAAGGCACATAGAAAAGGTAGCAAATGGAGCCATCTCTGGTGGCACATCTTTTCTCAGAGGGTAAACAGAAGTTCAGTCTACTGGAAACACAAAGTGGGCCCTTGAGTCCGTCTCTGGTACATTCAGAATAAGTCAATTTAAAAAATCCATATCCCTCCAACACAGGGGTCATCAAAAGGCAAGACAGTAAATATTTTAGGTTTTGCCAACCATGCCTCATCTTTGTCACACTATTCAATTCTGCTCTTATATCAGGAAAGTGGTCCTAATCAAGCCCTCAACAAATGAGCATTGCTGTGTTCCAATAAATCTTTATTAATGGACACTCTAATTTCAACCCTTTCTAAAAATACCATTCTTTGACTTTTTTGGTAACCATTTAAAAATGTAAAAACTGTTCTTGAGGGCTTATACTATAGCAGGCAGTATTTGACCACCCTGTTGTATTAGTGAAGGTACTGCTTTCATCACATGATGGCAAGTTGGTTTTAAGAAAACCTTGCCATCGTGCGACTCATTGTGCATAAGTCCACATGTCACCACAGTCATGATGACTGAAAACTCATTGAAGATATGGAGATGAATTTGTGTGTACAAAATATTCCTTTTTATTCTGAGCAGACTTTTCAAATTGTTGGATAGATATTGCAGGACATCTGGTTCTAGCAGGTAGAAATTTTCATATTTTTATTTTTTGCAGCAAACAAATAGGAGAAGGAACTGAATGATTTCATCCACCAAGAACAGAGTGCAGCAACCATGTCTCAACAGTAAGACAAAGGGACAGCGCCAGAGGAGGGCCCCAGGCCAGGTACAATACAGGGGGAACATACAGCCTTCTAAAGGACCGCCCACCACCTCGCCTGCCGGGATTAGTGGGATTTGTAGGCCATGCTGCCCTGCTGGGGGTTGTACTCCTGCGAATAAGACAAGGTCCCTGAGCCGCACACACAGCAGATGCACATCAATGCCAGGAAATGTTATCACCAAACACTGCCTGAGTCATGAGCCATGAGCAAGGCCAGCTGCTCATGAGTGGAATTTTCTAGCTATCAGAGAGTTCTCGACAATGCAGAGTACTGCTAAGCTCTTGGAGACCCAAAATGGATTTCTCTTGTTTGTTTGTTTGTTTGTTTTTCCAACTTCAGGGATCAACTTGGGGTAGCAACTTGGGTCTCTTGTTCGAGGACCTAGGAAGTGAACTGATGCACTTTCTGCAAACCCTCTTCCTACCCCCATGCCTAGTGTCTCATACACATAACAGATCTTTAGTGATTCAATTCCATCCCATTCACTACACTGAGCCAGTTACTGGAGATAAGGCAGTAAACCAGACAGATTTGGTTTGGACTGATTGGCTAGCAGAAAAAACACTTTACTAGTAATTCAAGCATGACACATATTACAGTAAGAGACACATCGAGTGCTATAAATGCATCTAGGAAGGAAATCCAGCCTACTCTTAGATACAGAGAAGACCTCCTTGGAAAAGGACCCTGGTTGGTGGCATGATAAAGAGGAAGAGAAGATTTCCAGCAGAGGAAATAAAGTGTGTGAAGAACATAGAGTAAAGACTGGGGTGTGATCACAGATGTGAAGGACTAAACTCCAAACAGCTAGAAAGAAGAGACAAGGGTAGGGACTGTGTCCTTGTTCAACTTGATCCTTGCAAAGGGCCTCTGCCAAGGGTTCCATGACCATATGCTAACATCTCCCATTTTTTTCTTCCTTCTATATACAGCTTTATTACAGGGCATCTTGCATGCGGATCAATTACTTGTTTGGAGTTCATGTCCCCATTTAAACCAAAAGATGGATTTTGTTTTTTATTCCTCATGCCCAGCAGAATGTAAGGGCTCAATAGCGAAAAAAGCTAGATAAGAATGCACAAAGAAAGGAAGATAAAGACAAAGAAAGCAAACTAGAAAGAAAGAACATCAGTGTATTAAAATAATCATTATTGTAGTAGATTAATTTCACCCCTTGGCAACCAGCAGAGTGGCAGAATATGGCATTCTAGGCATGGAAGGAAGAGGAGCCAATGTCTTCTCTACGTTTTGTCTCTTATATATCTTTTGTGTCACTTTTTAAGCTAGTATTAGTCAGCTATTGCTGCAATAATGCTGTACGACAACCACCCCAAAATTATTGAGCTTGATTTCTTGTTCATAGGCCTCAGGCCAGCTGCAAACTGGCTGGACACAACTAAACTTGTGGGATGCAGGCTCCAGTCTGAGGGTTGGAGTCAGGCCCTCTCTGCACTGTTGCCTCAGTTCAACTTGGCTCTTGCATTCCTATGAGCTCCATGGAAGTTCTCCCCATTTTGGCTGGTACCATTTTCATGCCTCAGTTGAAAGTCAGTCACCTCATCAAATCTAGGTCTGTCTCACAACTTACTCTACTATTCCACATATCTTAGGTTGCCTACATCATCCTGTAGCAAGAGAAACAGAATTGGTTTTTTCAGAGTAGAAGATATTTGTATCCTAGTTTATGCAAAAGGAAAATAGCCAATAGAGAGACAGAAGTTAGTTAATGAGTCAAGAAAGAGACTAATTAACTGATAGAGCAAGGGCCTGAAAAAGCAAGAAGGGAGAGAATCAAGGGCATAGATAGAGGAACTGGCCTTCCGTGGGAAGTGAGGGAAGAGGCAAGGATTCACTTCTTTTCAAAGAAAAGAGAGAGACTGAAGATGAGAGTTGCTAGAGATAAAGGAGGCAGGGAAGTGAGAAATATATTCTAAGGTCTCTATTCTCTCTGGGCAGTTTATCACCAGAGAGAAAGGGACAGATGGTGAGGAAGAGGCCCTCAGGAAAGAACTATAGAGTTGGAAGAGCTTCCCCATGAACTGGAAGAAGCACCAACAATTCTCATAAGAGAAGTAAGTGTACATCAAGTAGAGTTAGGGCCCAGCTAAAGATAGAGGCCAGGAGTTTGTTAGGGTCCTCACCTTTACTATTCTTTGATTTATTTCTCCAAAGTGCTCAGACACCAGGGTGTGAGAGCTGAAAAAGTTGGTAGTTGATGGCAAGTCAAGGAGCCAAAAGAACAAAAAGTGCTGAAAGATAGTGGTCCAATCGATGGGTCCTGGAATATAGGTTAAGTGCAGAGGGAAGTGAGATGTGCGCAGCAATAAAGGACAAGTCCAATTATTTAGAACCTGAGCCAAGTCTCTTATTTACAGAAGTCAATAAATCAACACAATATGTTTCTCAAGTGTATATCAGAGAACACAATAATACTATTTTCCCCCTCAAGAAGCTTACAGCCTAGCTGGGGAAACAAGATTAATGTATAAATTGATGCATGTCACACACACACAAAAAACACAGCTATATTTCAAAAATTTCAAGTATTTTAGAAATATAATGTGAGCTACAGCACAGGAGCTAGGGTAGCCTATCCTCCTGCCCCGACACAGAGCCAGCACTGGATGCCTGACTTCTTCCACTGAGAAAGGAACTTTTTTTTCAGATTTATTTATTTACGTCAAAGAGAGAAAGAGAGTGGAGTGGGGGGTAAGGGCAGAAGGAGCAGGAGAAAAAGAATCTCCCGCAGACTTCCCACTGAGCATAGAGCCCAATGCAGGACTCAATGTGGAGCTCAATCTCATGACCCTGAGATCAGGACCTGAGCTGAAATCAAAAGTAGGATGCTTAACTAAGCCATCCAGGTGCCCCTGAGGAAGAAACTTTTACCCAGACCTACCACCAGATGACTAGATCCTTGCTGGCAGATAGGATAGAATATTAGTTTTTATGTCCTGAGTATCTGGCGTAGGATATATGGGTAATCAATACGTATATCAACAAATGAATGAATCTCTAGAAACCCTGAAACCAAAAGAACTGAGCTCAGTTGACTAAAGAAAGTGTTGAATGGCTGAGCAGGGTGTGCCCAGGTGAACACGTGAGACTGGAGCTGTTGTTCACCACCTGCTTCACAATATGAGTGGGTGATGTGGCTCCATTCAAAGGACCAGTAATGGAAAAGATCATGTTGCCCTATGGTAGAACATTTCAGACCCCACAGGGCAGTCAGCCCTGTACTGAGTACTTGGGGGATGGAGAGGAAAGAGAAACTTTGTTTTCAGTTGTGTAGTTTATTACCTAGTTGAGGAGATAAGAGGCACATTAAGCCATGAGGCCAAAAAAAAACCCCATGTAAAACAGTCTGTGACATCATTCTAGATCTGATGTTCCCTGCAGTTAGAATTACGCAAAAATGAAATTAAGTGTGTGTGTGCATGTGTGTAAACATTAGCTAGAGAACATAATGGTGTTCGAGAGCTGATTTTAGCTGTATCCACACAATATATACTTCTTCCTCCATCAAATTCAGCTAAAGAGCTTTTCAGAATTCACAAGCTGGCATCCCTACAGAGTCTACTCAGTAAACCCCTCACAGAACAAAATAACCTCTTTATCTTAAACACTTCCAGAAGTGATTTAGGTGTCCATCAAATAGGCAGAAGCATTTATTTAAACAACTTCAAAATGGAGAGATTAGCATTGAATAAGGAGAAGCTAAATTTTACATCCAGGTGATATAAATTCAACTGACATAAAATAGAATGATAAAGCAAATTACGGGGGAGAAAACAGTATCAAAGAACAAAAAGAAAATATATGTAGACCTTGCTTCATGAAAATTTACATGAGTGCAAAAGGATTGAAACTATATATTAACAATAACTATGTAAAAAAATAAAATGCACTGATATGGATCCAAGGAGAATATAAGGTTTACAAGTTATAAAGTCTACAACTAAGATTTTAAGTACTAAATATTTTTTATACATTATTTGTTTCAGGTGTACAGGTCTGTGAATCATCAGTCTTACACAACTCACAGCGCTCATCACCATAGCACATTCCCTCCCCAGTGTCCATCACCCAGCCATCCTCTGTTTGTTTCCTGAGATTAAGATCCTGTTGCCCTATGGTAGTACATTTCAGACCCCACAGTGCAGTCCCTCTCACCTCCCTCCCCTCCAGCAGCCCTCAGTTTGTTTCCTGAGATTAAGAGTCTCTTATGGTTTGTCTCCCTCTCTGGTTTCATCCCATTTCATTTTTCCCTCTCCTCCCCCATGATCCTTTGCTTTGTTTCTCAAATTCCACATATCAACGAGATCATAATTTTCGTTCTCTGACTGACTTATTTCGCTTAGTATGATACCCTCTAGCTCCATCCACGTCATTGCAAATGGCAAGATTTCAATTTTTGATGATGAATGAATAATATTCCACTGTGTGTGTATCACTTACAACGGAATAGTATGCATCATTACGATATTTTTGAATAAAATGTAATACTTGTGTTATGCTATGCATATGCAGTTTTTTTATCAAATTGCTTATAAGCTACTAAATAATATCAGTATGGTGAATGGTTAAGTCCCTCAATGATGTGATCATTATGTATTCATCATTGTATAGTAAGGGTATGACTCTTTTCTCCAGGAAACATCTACATCAGAAGGATGAAGGCAAATTCCAGGAGTCTCTGCCATTTAAAATACAAATGAAGGAGAAGAGTTATTCTGGCCTAAAGAAGAACTTGATATAATTTTACCACAATTTAAGTAAGGAGTTGCATTAGGAATACTCACTGTACATTTCAGTGAAATAGCAGGAGTATGGCGATGATAATAGCTTTTACTGATGAATGTAATGATGTCAGCAGGGGCAAGATTCACGAAGATACATTAATTTCTACTTAGGTAAGGCTCAGTCACCAAGAGAAAGGATTTATCTCCTGTAACTATATTTCCATGGGCAAAAGAGAGTCTCTATTGTTATCCATTTGGAGCAGGCAAACATTATTAAATCCTAGTACTGGAACGATGGAGTAGTGGAATATAAAAGGTAGGAAAGAGGAAGGGTAGCCAAAAACTACCTCGCTGTCTGAAAACAACAAAATAATTAAATCCACAAATGCACTAAAAAATAATAAAGCTTGGGCGCCTGGGTGGCTCAGTGGATAAAGCCTCTGCCTTCGGCTCAGGTCATGATCTCCGGGTCCTAGAATCGAGGCCCACATTGGGCTCTCTGCTCAGCAGGGAGCCTGCTTCCTTCTCTCTCTCTGACTGCCTCTCTGCCCATTTGTGATCTCTCTCTCTCTGTCAAATAAATAAATAAAAATCTTAAATAATAATAATAATAAAGCTCTTCTAGATACAATGAGTTTTCAAAAATATTTCTTGTTGCCTTATTTATTCAACCTTTACAACAATCCTGATGCATAGATATTATTCTTATTCTCATTTTATAGAAGAATTACTAAAAACTCATATTTATATGGAAACTTCCCAATTTCCAAAGTGACTTCACACTATGATTTAATTTAAAAATGTTTAATAGAGAAGAAAATTAATCCCAGAAAGTTGAATGACTTGCCAAAGGTCTCATGCCGCATACGTGTCATATCCAGGATTTGAAATACTCATATAGTTGTTCAGATCTGTTTTGCTGAACCTGTGGAGAGTTGGGTCACATCTGCACAAGGCATGGTCAACACCACCATTAGAAGCTCAAGTACAATTTGCATATTTCTAATCCCTCTCATATTCGCCCCCATGAGATCCACTTGTCCCAGTGCAGGGGGCAGATTTCAAATGTGTTATGAATAGTCTTCCTTTGGGTCAAGAGCAAAGATCTCAGACTATTAATACCTTATAAAATGTCAAAATACCCAACTCACTAATCTAGAAGAGGTTTCCAAGGTCCTGGATGGAACTGAGGGCATTCCCACATCATGGGTCAAGATAGGCTAAGGCAGAACTCAGAATCTCAGGGTATAAAGAACTCACTGCAGTCTAAGCCTTCACGGTTGGTAGCTGGTCCTAACCACACAGCAGCCAGAGAGCAACTTTTCCCTGGCTCAAGCTTCCATTCAGCTCCAGGTGTTGGTAAAGGATGGAAGTGGCTCTGGTACACTTCTCTATTATGGCTTTCAAGTCCTTAGGGTCCCCTCTGTCATTTCTATTTCCCACCCTCTAGCATAATTAATCTAGCTGTCCCCAAAAGAAAAAGCTGGCTCATCAAACACACTGGAATTCTACAACACCTGGTCGCCTAATACTGCCATGTAATTGTAGAGTTATTTCAACATTTGTTTCTCAGTAAGTGACTTTTGGAAGGATAAAACCATTAAAGGATAGATGATAGATAGATAGATAGATAGATAGATAGATAGATAGATAGATAGATAGATAGATGATAGACACAGATATACATATGGATAAAAATACAGATATAGATAGGTATAGATATAGAAATTGGGTGAATTAGGGTATACGAGACACAGTTTAAGATCTTCATAAATTACACAACCATATTATTTTGCATCATCCAGATTTTTCCCAGACTATACCTCTTGTCTCTCCAGCAACAACAGAAAATGCATCCTTACTTCCTCTTGATATTTGTTACCACAGTGAGCATGTACTAAGTTTAAAGCAAATACTAATTTTATTCGATTCAGCTACCACTAATTCGGTGACTTTCCACAGAGGCAAATACACCCAACTGTCAGATGCAAGCCATCTCCCTTGAGACTCATTATTGCTCACACATCCTCTTGGGTAAAGTGTTTGCAAATGCTTAAGCAATCTCACAATATCAGACATAGAGACAGAATGTATAAAGTCACGATGTCCCTGGAAGGTAGGACAAAACAATACTATCCTCATTCTAATTCAGTTCCAGAAGCTATTTAGCACCACATGGAAGACTTCTTCCTTTTGCTTCTTCCCTCACCAGGTATTCCAGGATAAGGGGATAAAAATTCCAGAAGCTAGGAGAGAGAATATTTAAGAGATCCCCTTCTCTTCCTTGCTGTCTTCCTTCTCCCTACCACCTGGAAGTACATTCAAGTAGATGAATTATAGGAACATGTTCTTGGGGGCTTGTAGCACCATCTTTTTGAGAGATGCTTTCAACTCTGAAGATAAAAAAGAAAGGTCCAGAGAAGAAACACAAAACCAGAGAATCCCACCCCATAACCAGAACCCAGCCCTTGGTTTCTCCAGGACATGTTCTGGTGCCTGTCACTTTATCTACTGCCTCAGACTGCCCTGCATTGGCAGCATGTCACCAGAGCCCCCATCATCAGAATAAGAGGGTGGCTTTCAGCTCTGTGTCCACAGGACCAACAACCAGAGCTCACCTGGGCAGGATTTAGGGAACACAGGACATGGTAACAAGAGGCAACCACGATGCAGCACTGCGAGTAGCTGAACAGCTCCCCAGGCAAGCCTTCTCCCAGCTCTGAAGGTGACATGGAGGTTTTGGTCAGCAGGGAATCGGTTACAGCCAAGAGTGAGAAATGCTCAGTTATTATGGACTCCTCTGGGCACCATGTTCTCCCTCTAGATCAGAAGGGCCCTTCATTTTTGACCTTCATTCTGCACTTTCTTCTATCCCTGATATGTCCCAAATCACAGCATGTTAAATAAACAGGAAACAGCAAAGCACAACAAAGCCAGACTGTTATAGTGGTCGAGCAAAGAGGTGATGGTCTTCTGGACCAGAGGGTGCCAATGTGTTTTGAAAGTAGAATTAACAGTTCCCACTGGTGGACTGACTTGGCAGGACAGTAAAAGAAAGAGCAAAGTCAAAGATAAATTCTAGGTTCCAGTAAGTACATTTCCTCTTACATTCAATTCATCAAATACATTTTCATGAGGACCTATCACGCGAAAGGCATTGTTCTGGGATCTGCATAGAATATCTCTGACCTCCTGGAGTTAATAGCCCTATTGAAGAATACTGAAGAAAAAATAAAACAAAGCAAAAAGGAGCAATAGCTAATATATGATACATGTTAAGCACTTTTTAAACTATTTTTACATATTCGGCTATTTTAATACTAATACTATCATTATCCTCATTTTATGGACATGGATCCTGAGGTCTTGGTCCATAAAATGAGAAAGACTATATAATTACCACAAGGATTTTTACTAAAGTACAACTTAATTAATCTAAGAGGGGGAAACAATTCTGTTTCGGCAAAGTTAAGTGTGAGAAATCTGTGAGATGTTCAGGTGGAACTGTCTCATAAGGAACTTGATATAGATATCTGGAACTCAGAGAAAAGATTAAAGTTGGAGATACAGACTAGAGCATTCTCAACACATAGCCATGGGTTAAATGAAATCTCCTGGGACAGAGAGTAAAGGGAGAGTAGGAGATCAACCAGGATAGTATCCTTAAAAAGGACCTGACATCAACAGGACAGCTAGAGAAAATAACACTGGCATAGGTGAATAAAAAAAGATAACTAGTGGGGTAGAAAGCCAAGAGAGAGGAGTCTGAAATCTTAAACAGAGAAGTAATACCAACTCTTCCGGACATAACTTAAATCTTCTATTCCTAATACTGTATTAGGCAAGGTGTCCCAGAGAAAAAGAACCAATAAGACATGTAAATATATCAGTATTTATATTTATATATATAAATATTCCAAACCAAACCAAAGAAAAATATACTACCTGCTATTTTGCCTTACCAGGAGTCAGACAGAAACAGACCCAAATCTTTTCTGATAAACATACTCTAAATCTAAGATTCAAATAATTCCTACTGACAGAGTTCCAAGGAATATGAATTCTCATTTGAAGTGGCAAACTGTGAGGAAATGAGCCACTGTGAGTGTGAATCACCAGCAGAAGCAACAGATGGCAGAATCAGACCTGCAAAAGCAAAGATATTGGAATTCTAAAACCAGACTATATAATAAATATTTAAAGCAATAAAATAATAGAGTACTGAAAGTAGGAAAAAGCATCAGAAGATTATTTAAAGATATCAGGCTTATCTGAAAAAGAAAACTAGAACAGAAAGAAATGAAAACTATGGTCATTTAAGATAGAAATTCAGTGGACACGATAAACAGTTTCAATACAACAGAAGATAGAAAAAGTGAACTGCAATATCAGAAGGAGTGACCAAAATACATCATACAAAAAGGGGACAGAAAAAAAAAGAAAAACAGGAAGAGAGTGACAAAATCTCAAAACACCTAATTGGAGTTCTAGACAGAAGGAACACAGAGAATGGGAAAGAAAAAAATTTGAAAAGATAGTGGCTGAGAATTTTTCTGAATTGGTCCCTGAGGTCCAAGTCCACTTTCTCTATTAAGGAATAACCTATATTAGACAATATAGTTCCCATAGCTCACTTCCCCCAGGACAAAGGGCAGTTGTGAGGTAAGAGGAGCAGATACACCACTATCAGGGAAAAAAAAAATGGGTGCAAGGTTCACAAAGCTAAGCCCTGAGAAGTCATAAGCAGCACAATTAAACTCCCCTGACAAGCAGGCATTAAAAACACAGAAAAATCTATCCTCCAGTGCTTGGGAGGAAGGCAATCCACAATTTATATAAGAATGATCTAGATATGAGATTAAAATAACTCGTTCTCTTACTCTCAATCTAAGAACTTTATGAAGGAGGAAAAGATGGTTTCCTGAAATTAACATAAACAAGATTGTCATTATATTATCAGTCTTGACTTAGGATAGTTCAAAAGTCCTAAGGAGAAAAAATTCCCAGAAAATAGCATGTTGACTGGCATACTGAATTTTTCACACACCAAAAATTCACCCCATTCAGTGACATAACTTTTTTTATTTATTTTGAGTACAGTTAACATAAACTGTTGTATTAGTTTTAGGTGTACAACACAGTGATTCAACTTCTCTATATGGTATGTTATGCTCACCACAAGGGTAGCTACCATCTCCACCACACAATGCTATTATAATATCACTTGTATTCTCTATGTTGTACCTTTTGTTCCATGACTTACTTCCTCCATAACTGGAAGCCTATATATTCCATTCCCCTTCCCCAATTTTTCCAATCCCCCCACCCCTTCCCTTCTAGAAACCATCAGTTTGTTCTATGTATTTATAGGTGTGATTCTGCTTTTTGGTTGATTCACTTGTTTTGTTCTTTAGATTCCACATATAAGTGAAATCATAAACTATCCATCTCTCTTTCTGACATTTCACTTAGAATAATACCCTCTAAGTCCATCCATTCTGTCCCAAATGGCAAGATCTCATCCTTTTGTATGGCTGAGTAATACTCCAGTGTGTGCGTGTGTGTGTGTGTGTGTGTGTGTGTGTGTGTGTGTGTACATGCGACATCTTATTCATCCATCTACTGATACACACTTGGATTGCTTCCATATTTCAGCTATTGTAAATAATTCTGCATATGTATTTTCAAATTACTGTTTTTCTTTTCTTTGGTTAAATAACCAGTAGTGGAATTATGATATGACATCATATAGTATTTCTGATTTTAATTTTTTAAGAAACCTCCATACTATCTTCCACAGTGGCTGCACCAACTTACATTCCCACCAACAGTATACAAAATGTCTGTTTTCTCCACATCCTTTCCAACGCTGGTTATCTCTTGTCTTTTTGATACTAACCACTTTGATAGGCATAAGGTGGTATCTCACTGTGGTTTTCATTTGCATTTCCCTGATAATTTGTGATGTTGAGCATCTTTTCATGTGTCTATTGGCTATCTCTATGTCTTCTTTGGAAAAATATCTATTCAGATCCTCTGCCCAATTTTGATAAGATTATGGTTTCTGGGTGTTGAGTTGTAGAAGTTCTTTTTTTTTAAGGTTTATTTATTTATTTTAGAAAGAGCATGAGTGGGAGGGGCAGGGGAAGAGGGAGAGAGAATCTATAGCAGACTCTACATTGAGTGCAAAGCCTGATGCAGGGCTTAACCTCACAACCCTGAGATCATGATCTGAACTGAAACTAAGAGTCAATCACACAACTGACTGTGTCATCCAGGTATCCCATGTGGTGTAAGTTATTTACGTATTTTCAAAATATTAGACCCTGGGGTGCCTGGGTGGCTCAGTTGGTTGAGTGACTGCCTTCGGCTCAGGTCATGATTCCGGAGACCCCTTGCTTGTGTTCCCTCTCTAGCTGTATTTCTGTCAAATAAATAAATAAAATCTTTAAAAAAAATTAGCCCCTTACCAAATAAAACTGGACCACTTTCTTATACCATACACAAAAATAAGCTCAAAATGGATTAAAGACCTAAATGTGAGAGCTAAAACCACAAAATTCCTAGAAGAGAAAATAATTTCTTTGACATGGGCCACAGCAATATTTTTCTAAAGATGTCTCCTAAAGTAAGGAAAACAAAAGCAAAAATAAACTATTGGGACTTCATCAAAATAAAATGCTTTTGCACAGTGAAGGAAACCATCAATAAAACCAAAAGGCAACCTAGTGAAAGAGAGTAAATATACCTTTTTAAAATCTAACATCTAGAGTGGTGTGTTAGTGAAGATGAGTTATATAACAAATAAAAGAGAATCCAATTCAGACTGACTTAAATATTCAAAAATGCACTGGCTCAACTGAAAGTTACTTACAAGGAACCTAAATCCCTATGTCAGCCTTATTCTCAAGCTAGAGGTCAGATGCAATAGAAATTCTGGACTTTTACCTGCAATGATACACAGGAGAAGGGAGAGAGAGTCTTCCAAAAGGATTCCCAGAAATAAAAACAACTTTCCTAGAAGCCCCTTAGTAGACCTCTCTTTACTTCATGTCATCCAATATGGTCATGCCAATTTCTGGGCCAATCAGTGCCAAAGGGGTGAAGTCATCCTTTGATCATTAAATTCTGGTATCTGGCATGAGCAACAGGGTAGATAAATGATTTTTCCACTTATAGGGATAGAGAACCCTGGAGGGGAAATAGATATGTTGGAAGAACAGGAGTCCTATTCTGGACATAATACCATGATGGGGATAATCACTCAAAGAGGAACTAAGGTATGGAATGCAGAGTAGACTAAAGCAAATATCAGAATAGCATAGAAACATTTACAATACCTCTTTCCAAAAGAGCTAAGGGCAAACAGTCCTGGGATTAGGAGCTGCTCCTTTTCTGTTAGAGTAAAATCTAAGAAGAGCTGACTGCCTTTGCTTTGGGAAGATGTATCCACAAGCAGAGCTAAGGCTAGATGACCCCATGTATTGGAGAAAAGATGTGAGAAATATTTCCTCAGTTAAGATACATACATCAAATGAGGTATCTAAAACATATCAAACCTCCGGATTACTCCATGCCTCTATAACTGGGAAGTCAAAGTCAGTATCTTTGAATCATAAAAAAAGAAAGGCATCAAATATTAGGAAGGAAAACCAAACTTAGAACATGCTATCCTTTAATACTTGTAGCATCTCCAAAAAGCCAAAATGTAATTACAAGTATCTCCCTGAAAATCTGGAGAAGAGTGATGGTTAAAATTCTCTGGCAGCTGGAGATGATGAAAAAGTTCTGGAGACAGATAGTGGTGATGGCTCCTTAATGCCACTAAACTGTATACTTAAAAATGGTTAAAGTGGCAAATGTCATGTTGTGCATATTTCACCACTATGAAAAATTTCCTGACAAATAAGAAATAACAAAAGAATCAACTACACCATATCCATGTTTGTTGACTTAACATACACAGAAATTACACTGACAGATTCTTTATATAGTGGTCTGGATTTATTGCTTTACTTTAGTAATGTAAAAAAAAGACTTTAAAACACTGAAAATAATAATAGCTAACATTGTGGAATTTTAAACTATGGGTCAGGTATTTTGTTAAGAGCTTTGTATACATTATTTCATCAAATCTCTAAAAAAGGGGGGTGCTTACTACTACCTTTATCTTCACTTTGCTGATAAGGAAGCTTAGCTTCAGAGAGGTTAGATAGAACTAGGAAGTGGTAAACTGAGACTTGACAGAGGCCCAGGCAATTCCATTCCAGATTCTAACCAGCACACCAGTAAATTTCTCAACTGTTATATTCTTCTGCTCAGACTTTAAAAGTAGAAGCTCTGAAGCTAATAAAGAAGCTATACTTTTGATGAAATAAGTTAATTTTGATGTTAAACCAAAGAATATTTTGGCGAAAAGATTCTAGAATAGAGCTCAATCATTGAACTCAGCATGGTGGAGGCTTCAAAAGTATTTACCAATCATCTAAGTTAGAATCTGGGGAGCTGCAGTGGAGTGGAATAACACCTTCAATATTCATACCCACCTAGTGTGACACTAAAGAGGACATACTGTACATAATCTAGAAACCATCATTTGATGATAGGGACAAGATCAGTAATATTTAAGGCCAGAGGTGGAAAGGTAGAAGTTGGCTGGAAAGAAACATAAGATAACTTTTTCTATGATTACATGGATGTACACATTTGTCAAAACTCATCAATTTACACACTTAAAATGGGTATATTCTTTTAAAATGTATTTCAATATGCCTCCTCTTACCTACTATTAGACCTTTGCTTGTTTTCTGCTTGTTCTATGATGGTCTCGCAACTGAGTTCATTATCTCCCCTGGCCCCCTCAAATCTAACCCCTACAATGCCACCAAAATCACCTGTTCATTGGATGGATGAATGGATGGATGGATGGATGGATGAATGGATGGATGAATGGACGGAGAGATGGATAAACAGATGATGATAACTCAGATTTGAACTAGGACAGTAATAGTAATTACTGAATATCAAATTAAGAAATAAAAGGAGCTCCCATTGCAAACACTAGATGCAAATCATACCGACGGATATCAGGGGTGTACTGTAGAAATATTTTGGAGGTTTGGACAGGTTTAGAGGAGCATTATAAGAGCAACAGACAATGAATAAAGAGCTTTACATTAAGGAAGCTATTTTAATATTAAGTAACCTCATGGAAGAACAGAGTATATCTTTCCATTTTTTCAGCCTTGATTTCAAATACTGATTCTATCACATGCAGACTGGATGAACTTGGGCAAGTTACTTAAGTTCTCTATATTTCAGTTATCTCATCCCTGAAATGAGAAATAATAATCTTCCAGAGTTTCTGGGAAGCTTAAATAAGCTAATACATGCAAAGCAATTAGAATAGTGACAAAAATAAAGTAAGTGCTTAGCTATTTTTGAAAAATCTACCAATAAGAATTTTGCATTTTTTTAAATATATAAATCCTGGCCTTGCTTACAAGATTTACTCTTAAACATTGTTATAGACTTCATTCCTACTAAAAATAGTACATTTTCCCCATTTCTCTGTCTAGTTGATTATTGCTAGGCCAATAAAAACCAACTAATGTTATGTTTTTATCTTGTATTCAGGCAAATTACCAAATTCTCCTACTTTATAAAATATTGTTAGTAGGTCCCTAGAATCTTTTAGATAAATTAAATATCAGCGACTAGAAATAGCCTTACCACTTTTTTACCTATTTTAAACTACTTAATCCCTCTCATTTTCATAGTGCATTTCCAACATTTAAGAAAATATTAAATAAGAATGACAAGAGCTTCCACCTCCAGCCATGAATAGTACCAACACCGGATTCAACATCGTGTTTTAAAGAACTACAAAACTAGGCAAAATAAAACCACTTTCAGTAAATAGACAATAAGCAGTGCAGGACTGTGGACCTTGAGAGAAAGGAAAGAGGAATGATAAATAGAAAACCCTCAAACCCATTGTGCTAGTGACCAACATGTGACAGTGAAGAGCACATACTGTATGTCAACTTATGATAATATGGAACAGATCACTGGCTGGAGGTAGGAAGGTGAGAGTTAACTGGAAAGGAATACAAAGGAACCTTTCCAAGTGATGGAAGTATTCTGTATCTCTATTGTGGCGATAGTTACCTTGATGGACACGTTTGTCAGGACTCACCACTGTGGAAGGTGCCTGGGTGGCTCAGTTCGTTGAGCTGCTGACTCTTGATTTGGCTCAGGTCATGATCTCAGGGTCCTAGGATCGGTCCATGTGGGCTCCTCGCAGGGCTCCGAGTTCAGCAAGGAGTCTATTTAAGGATTCTCTCTCTCCCTCTCCCTCTTCCCCTCCTCTCTCCATCTCAAGTAAATAAATCTTAAAAAAAAAAAACAACCTTACCAATCTGTGTACTTAAAATGGGTGCAACTTTATCCATATAAATTAAATTACACCTCAGTAAAGTTTATTTGGAAACATAAGAATGGTGAAAATCAGCATCCCTTTCCAGTCATTTATTTTTTCATAGGAAAATGTTCATCTCTAGATTTTCACAGAGCTATATCTTAAATCAGGTTCCCTGGAAATAGACTCTAAAATGGAGACTTGTATAAATGAGGTTTATTGGGATGTGCACACAGGAAAAGCACCTGTAGGAAAGTTTGGGAGGTGTGACTGAGCAGGTGGAAAAGCAACTGAACTGTGGCTACCCCACCAGGAGCTGAGGGCCTTCGAAGCTGCCCCAAAATGAGACAGGAGGGCAGGGATTTTGCATTCCTTTATCTACCAGTTTTGAGATGTAAGTAGTCCTCAGTATACACTGGGCCCTATACGCTGGATGGTAACAGACAAGATAGCCCACTTGGGCCATCAGCCACCAAAGCCCCCCCCGCCACAGTGACAGAATACATACTGCAGTCCTGAAGGGGACACCCGGGCAGCACACCACAGTGCTCACCAGAAGTGTGTGTCCCATTCTCTAATGCTTCTTTCATCTCTTTGCCTCTTTGCTTATGTCTACTTTCTCTTTAATGTTTGATTCTTTTCTTCAATCAGATTTACAGTGGGTTTATTTTCAGTGGACTTCCTAGCAATCAGCTCTTTAGTTGATTCATTATTTCTACTGCGGTAATATTTATGTCGTTTTATCTTGATTAATTCCTTCTTCCTAGTTTGTGTTTATTTTGTTTTTGTTTTTGTTTTTTTTAGGTACAAATGGGAATTTATTAGATGAATACTGAAATTCTGTATACAACTAAAAAGGAAAGGGAAGGGACCTCAGGAATTACTGGAATTAGGAACTTATTCCAAACCTTGCAAGTTTTTCTATCTCTAGCTTCTACTTCTTTTCTCTCTTTTTTGATAAAGGAATTTCCTCTGCAAATGAGGGGCGGGGAGGCACAGAGTTCTTTTTCTTTTTTTTTTTTTTTGGCTATCCACCTACTTTTTTTTTATTAATTTTTTCAAGTAAGGATCCATAAGGCACCTGTGTGACTCAGTTGGTTAAGTATCTACGTTCGGCTCAGGTCATGATCCCAACCAGGGTCCTGGGGCTCCAGTCCCAGGACCCTGCTCAGAGGGCATCTGCTTCTACCCAGTCCCCTCCACCACACACTCTGCCCCCCCACCCAACTGTGCACAGTCTCCCTCTCTCAAATAAATAAAATCTTAAGAAAAATAAAATAAGGATTCATTAAAAAATAAAATAAACATTCATTTTTTTCTTTCTTCTTTGATGATGAAAACATAAAAAGGTATTTAAGACTAAAATTTTCTCGCTATAGTTCTAGCTATGTCGCATAGGTTTTCATACTAACTATTTTGTTTTTGTAGTTTATAATTCCTCTTTTAAATTCCTTTTAGTGCCAAGTTTATCTAGTAGAGTTTTTCATATATACCAAAAAGATAGGATTTTTGTCACCTATTATTTATCTTAACTTTTATTGAAATATGATCACAGAATATGCCTTAGAAAATCTCTATTTTTTTAATTTTGAAGGTTTAATTTATGGTCAAGTAAATAATAATTTTGTAACTATGTGATGAGCAAATGAATATAAATATATTGCCCTCATAAACTGTTGCATTTACATAATGTCCCTTGTTTTTTATTCAATGTATTGACCTTGAATCCCTCCACATCAGAGAGTAGCACTGTCATGCCTGTTTTCTTTTGGCTTGCATTTACCCTTTTGCTTTTATATCATTTTGACGTCCCTTAATTTTCTATCTGTCTTTACTTCTTGATTAAGTGTAGACAAAGATATAGATAGGTATATCTGTATGTGGACAGAGGTACAAGTATAGATAAAGGTACATACATATAGATTTTTTTAAGGCACATAGCTCAGTTTCATGTTTTAACCCAACTGAAAATGTTTTTATTTTAAAGGAAGAAACCCCTAAATACCCACCACCAAGCATTAAGGAGGGCACTTATTACATGGAGCACTGGGTGTGGTATATAAACAATGAATCTTGGAACACTAAAATAAATAAATGATAGATAGATAGATAGATAGATAGATTAGATTAACAGGAAGTTCTATTATTTTGAATTTCATGGGGACCACCTTCTTTTCCCTGTTCTCATAATCACAAAATCCTCTACTTTTATGAGAAAACAATATGCCAACTATTTCCTCCCTAAAGAGAGTTAATTCCTTCCCCTTGCTCCACCCCAGTAGAGAAGAGCATAGTTTTGCTGAAGTGGAGAATTGTTTTCAGTTCTAGATAACTATTTGATTTTTCCTTACAGTATATCAGGGTGTACCTTCTAAGGTTCTAAGGTTCTAAGAGTTTAGCAGCTCTATTACATATTCCCAATATGTTCTTATTGTCTTTGATCAAATTTTTTGAAAGAAAAAGAAATTGGGATGAATTCTACACCCTTGTTGTCTCCCCATCTTCTTCCACCTGAGGTATTGGTTATTTTCTCATCAATTACATCCTAGAACCCAGTGACCCCTTTCAGGTGTTCATTGGTTTCATAGCTCCTCCTCTGAAATGTCTATCCCAGTCTTAAACACTTATCCTTAAGTCTCCTACTATTTCCCTTTTCTCCTTCTTATCTTGCCTTTTTAAATTTTACTTTGAGGGGTATCTAGGTGGCTCAGTCAGTTGAGCATCTGACTCTGGATTTCAGCTCAGGATATGATCTCAGGGTCTTGGGATCAAGCCCTGTACTGGGCACTGTGCTTGATGAGAAGTCTGCTTGAGATCCTCTCTCCTCTGCTGCTGCCCCACCCCATTCTCTTTCTCAAATAAATAAATCTTTAAAAAATACAATTTTGTACTTTGTAATAATTCTTGTACTTGCAAACTAGAAATCAACAGTGATAATCCCTTCTTCAAGTCTTCTACAGAATTATTTATATAGGAAATCATGGAAAGGTAATTGTTGTTTTGATGCTAAATGTTTTTCATGGCAGTGATGGTGTTCCATGACAAAGCACATGTGTGTGCTGCATTTAAATCTCGTCCAGTGCCATATAACTTTGTTATTCATAATGTCATCCAGATTTTGTCAGGCACACATTCTGTTTACAGATCTGATGGGTGTTCCTTTGTGACTTCTGGATTCCTAGAATGCTCTTTTGTAGAGAAATCCATTGTATTTGCCTCGTGAGATAATTCAGACAAATGTAGACATAGTTTATTGAAAATGGTGAAGCCGGAGCCATTCATCCCTGCCTCCCACCAAGAGGACTAAGTTATAAAGCACTAACAAAATAAAATACCTTTAATAATAATCAGTTGAAAGCTATGCAGGCTGCATTTGCAAAACACAAAAAGACAAATGGAGCTGAGAATCTGTTTATATGCAAAGGTGGAAGAATCCAAGGATAGTATTAGAGACGCCAGAGGTGGGGGATAGATGACATTGAGGATTTGGAAGGGAGGAGATGAAAGGTTGAAAGGATCAGATATGGTCCCCATGGTATATTCTAAACCATGAGATCTTTTCTTGATAGATTCCACTATATTCCTCTCCTCTACTCACTATGGTACAAAAAACAGGCCAGTTAGGTAAGCCACAGTCCTTGAAATTGATTGTAGGTTACTCATTTGTATCCTTTAGTAGAAGAGTTTAAACCTCCACCATACTTCAGTTCTGCTCAGTCCATGGGAAAATGGTTCAGGTTTGCCTCCTGCTTGGTTTCCCCTGGTTAAGAACCTGCCCTCTACTTGTGGAAAGCAGTGATACACAGAAGATTACATACCTCCAGAGGACTCTTCTCACCATAGAAAATCATGAGAAAGATCCCTCTGATCACTATTTCACCAGGAACAGCAATGAAGAACTACTCTGAGATATAAAGAAAAGGCCCAGGTATGCAGATCACACTACTAACGGCAGCGGTAATTGTTAGGATGCACTGAACTCTTCCCTTATGCCAATAATCATGTATGCATTGCCTAATTTAATCCTCCAATTACCCTGCAAGATAGATGAGGGTCAGGAACATGAAGTGACAGGTCCAAGGCCTCACAGAAGATAGGGCTGGAGCTGGAACTCACCCTGAGGACAGCCAGACTGCAATGCCCTCATTCTTTTCCAGATGACCTCACTGACTCTGTCATAAAATGAACAGCATAAACAAAACACTCCACATAAATCAGATGTCATGGAAATGTCTATGAGATGTGGTAATGAACAGCAACTTCCTGTTAAACCTATAATACAGTTCAGCTCTCTCCTCTCTGTTAGGAATTTTCCCATTCCGAAGGTGGAACCAACTATTGGAAGAGACAGTGGTCTCAATAAGGCCCCCCAAAACAGGAGTGCCATACAGTGGAGACTCATTCACATATCTAGAAATAACCCTTTTCCCAGAAGACTGAGGAAAACACTGCAGAAATCCTAAGTCAGGGAGGCAAAAGGGCAGGGGATGAAAAAGCTAGCCCTGGAGGTAACCCACCATGTCGCTGCTGGCTGGCTCTTCACAGGTCTCAAGTGGGGTCAGAGTGATCCAGCAGTAGAGAACATTGCCCCTTCAGTGCCTGTGATTGAACTGTGCCCACATCCCCCTTAACACACACAATGAAGCAGAGTGAAAAACCTAGATGATGGATGTGTGAATCTAGGCTATGCTCCTACAAAGATGATGGGGCGCTTGGGTGGCTCAGTTGGTTGAACATCTGCCTTCAGCTGGGGTCATGATCTCAGGGTCATGGGACTGAGCCTTGTATTGGGCTCTCTCAGTGGGGAGTCTGCTTCTCCTTCTCCCTCTGTGATCTCTCTTACTCTCACTCCCTCTCAAATAAAAAAAAATTTAAATATGGATGGAAAGAGTTTTTTCAACCACACAGAGTTGAATAAAGTAAATAAAACAACATGTATGAAACTACTTAGCATGGGGCACCTTGGCGGCTCAATCATTAAGCATTTGCCTTTGGCTCAGATCATGATCACAGAGTCCTGAGATGGAGCCTGGTATCAGGCCGCCTGCTTGACAGGAAGCGTGCTTCTCCCTCTCTCACTCAGCCTGCTTGTGTTGCTTCTCTAGCTGTGTTTCTCTCCGTCAAATAAAGGGACAAAGGAAGGGAGGGAGGGAAGGAAGGAAGGAGGGAGGGAGGGAGGAAGGAAGGGAGGGAAGGAAGGAAGGGAGGGAGGGAGGGAAAAAGGAAGGGAGGGAAGAAGGAAGGAAGGAGGGAGGGAGGGAGGGAGGGACAAAGGAAGGGAGGGAGGGAAGGAAGGAAGAAAGGAAGGAAGGAAGGAAATTGGCACACAGTAGGTATTTCAAATAAATGATAGTAACTTCCTTCTGGCACAGTGCACTTTAGAACATTATTTACAAAGTTGGTAGTTGGTTCAGGTATCCAGCACTTCCTGAAAGTCTGCATGATACCACCTCACTTTTACTAAACACCTACACTGGACCGCTAAGGCTTTTCTACAAAAGTAAAAATCCTCTTCAGATTTCTTCCAGTTTGCAATGCGAACTTGAAGCTGGGGAATATTCTTTGCTTTATGCCATTGTAACAATATGAGTGGTTTCATAGGAATGTTCTGCTCAGCAGGGAATCTGCTTGAGATCCTCTCTCCCTCTACCCCTACCCCCATCCTCACTCTCTCTCAAATAAATAATCTTTTTTAAAAAAATGTTCAAACTCTACACCCAAAAAGAAGATGAACACATCAAAAAATGGGCAAGAGACATGAAGAGGCACTTCTCCGTAGAAGATATACAAACGGCTAACAGACACATGAAAAAATGTTCAGCGTCACTAGCTATCAGGGAAATTCAAATCAAAACCACTCTAAGATACCACCTTACACCAGTCAGAATGGCCAAAATTAACAAGACAGAAAA
>PITA01018969.1:0-38946 GCA_004023965.1 Spilogale gracilis | reverse complement strand
GCTTTTTATTTTGATGAAGTCCCAGAAGTTCATTTTCGCTTTTGTCTCCTTTGCCTTTGGAGACGTGTCTTGAAAGAAGTTGCTGTGGCCGATGTCAAAGAGGTTACTGCCTATGTTCTTTTCCAGGATTTTGATGGATTCCTGCCTCACGTTGAGGTCTTTCATCCATTTCGAGTTTGCCTTTGTGTGTGGTGTAAGCAAATGGTCTAGTTTCATTCTTCTATATGTAGCTGTCCAATTTTCCCAGCACCATTTATTGAAGAGACTGTCTTTTTTCCCCTGGGTGTTTTTTCCTGTTTTGTTGAAGATGATTTGCCCATAGATTTGTGGGTCCATATCTGGACTCTCTACTCTGTTCCATTGGTCTATTTCTCTTTTTGTGCAAGTACCACGCTGTCTTGGTGACCACAGCTTTGTAATAATGCCTGAAGTCAGGTAATGAGATGCCCCAGCTTTGTTTTTCTTCTTCAGCAATTCCTTAGCAATTTGGGGTCTTTTTGGTTCCATATAAATTTTAGGATTGTTTGTTCCAGCACTTTGAAGAGTGTTGGTGGAATCTTGATCGGAATGGCATTGAAAGTATAGATTGCTCTGGGCATTATAGACATTTTGACAATGTTTATTTTTCTGATCCATGAGCATGGAATGGTCTTCCATCTTTTTGTGTATTCTTCAATTTCTTTCATGAGTGTTCTGTAGTTCCTCAAATACAGATCCTTGACTTCTTTGGTTAGGTTTATTCCTAAGTATCTTATGGTTTTTGGTGCTATAGTAAACGGAATCGATTCTCTGATTTTTCTTTCTATTTTTTCATTGTTAGTGTATAAGAATGCAACTGATTTCTGTGCATTGATTTTGTATCCTGCCACATTACCGAATTGTTATATGAGTTCTAGTAGTTTGGGGGTAGAGTCTTTTGGGTTTTCCACATAGAGTATCATGTCAACTGCAAAAAGAGAGAGTTTGACTTCTTCTTTGCCAAGCTGGATACGTTTTATTTCTTTCTGTTGCCTGATTGCTGTTGCTAGGACTTCTAACACTATGTTGAACAGTAGTGGTGAGAGTGGGCATCCTTGTCTTGTTCCTGATCTCAGAGGGAAGGCTGTCAGTTTTTCCCTGTAGAAAATGATATTCGCTGTGGGTTTTTCGTAGATAGATTTTATGAGGTTGAGAAATGTTCCCTCTATCCCTATACTTTGAAGAGTTTTGATCAGGAACAGATGGTGTATTTTGTCAAATTGGCATTTGTATTTTCTGTTAATCATTTTCTCTGTCCATCTCAGAACTCCATGTTTTATTTTTATTTATTTATTTATTTTTCAAGATTTTATTTTTATTTATTTGACAGAGAAACACAGCTAAAGAAGGAACACAGCAGGGGGAGTGAGAGAGAGAGAAGCAGGCTTCCCGCTGAGCAGGAAGCCCCATGTAGGGCTCGATCCCAGGTCTCCAGGATCATGACCTGAGCCGAAGGCAGTCGCTTAACCAACTGAACCACCCAGGCGCCCCAGAACTCCGTGTTTTAATAATTGTGATTGTAGTCATCCCTTGTTAGTCTTATTTTTCAGAATTTTGCTAGTAATTTTGATTATTTTTCTTTTTGAACATTAGAATCAAATAGTAGGAGAAAAGTTTTTATTGATCATGTCACATTTATAGATTAACAGGGACAATTGAAATCTTTTTTTTTTAATTAGATTTTATTTGACAGAGAATAAGCAGGGAGAGCAGCAGAGAGAGGAGAAGCAGAATCTCTGCTGAGCAGGGAGCCTGATGCAAGTATCGATCTCAGGGCTATGGAATTATGAGCTGAGCTGAAGACATATTTAACCACCTGAGTCACCCAGATGCACCATCTTAAAGTCTTTCTGTTGAAGAATGCAGTGTATTCCATTTGCTAAAGTCTTTCTTAGAAGTGTTAAAGTTTTTGCCGCTGATGTTGCACATGTTTTGTTCTGCTTATTTCTAGATATTTCAGAGGTTTTCTTTTTTGTTATTGTGGTGTTTGTTTGTTGTTAGTATAAATGGAGTATTTTCTTCCACTGTGTCTTCTAACTAGCTGCTGTGAGGGCTATTAAGCTATTGACTTTTTTTTAATTTTTTATTCTTTTGAGCTGTAATTGATCTCGATCACTATTTTAGTTTTGGGTACACTACATAAAGCTATTGACTTTTGTAGGTATATTCTGTCTTGGTCATCTTAATAAATTTCCTTAGTGTTTGAAATAATTTTCTTCAGTAATCATAAATCTTCAAATCAGTCTCTTCCTTTTTCTCTTTAAATGAATTGGTGATACCTTCAGAACAAAATTAGGAAGCAGTCGTAAAAGCACTCTCTTGTACCTGACTATCAGGAGGATGTTCTTAGTGGTTTCCCAATAACCACGGTGCTGACTCTTGAGTTGAGGTAAACATATTTATCATGTTTAGGTTTTCTTAATTTACTCCTGCTTTTAAAAAGAGCATATGTGTCAAGAATGGGTGTTAATTTTTGCCATTTGCCTGTTCAGCATCAGTGAGCAAGATCATTATGATTTCTCTTTTTGTGATATGCTATGATGAGTCATTTTAATAGATTTCTTAACTTTGAGCTATTTACATTTGTGCAAAAACAATCCTACTTGGTTGTGTTGTATTTCACTTGAATGAACTGTAACAATTTGATACTACTATATTTCAGTTTTTTCCATTGACATTCATAAGTTATTTCTAAATTAAATTGGCCTAGGTATTTCCTTTTATGTGTTTTTTTTTTAATGTATATGTGCCATTTTTGACAAGTCTTAGTTGTCAGTGTTTTGCTTTGGTTCACAGAAAGAAATGAACTTTACCTAGAAAACTGTGCATCTCATTCATGTTTTCCAAATTACTTGAATGGATTTGAGAAAAGTCATCTCAAGATTAATTTCCTACATAGCTGTTAATATATTTTTTAAAGATTTTATCTATTTGTTTGACAGAGAGATCACAAGTAGGCAGAGAGGCAGGCAGAGAGAGAGAGAGAGGAGGAAGCAGGCTCCCCACTGAGCAGAGAACCCGATGCAGGCCTTGATCCTAGGACTCTGAGATCATGACCTGAGCCGAAGGCAGAGGCTTTAACTGCCACCCAGGCGCCCATTATTTATTATATATTTGTGTCCATTTCATACTTGAGTTGGGTAACCATTTCTGTGTTTCAGTTTGTTGCTTTTTTCTTCCAAAGAGTCTACTGTTGCTTATTTATTAGTTCTATCATTTTTCAGTTTTTATTTCATAAATTTCTTTTTTATTCTTACTCTTCCTTTCTGCTTTTCTTAGATATATTTTGTGCTTTTCCTTTCTTCCTGAATTGAATGCTTAATTTGTTTCATTTTAATTCTTCCCATTTAATTAGTATATTTGATCTATGAATTTTTAGAAGCACAGCATTAGCCATATCCCATAAGTTTTCTTGTAGGTAGTTGTATTAGTTATGGTACAGCCTAAACTACTCCAATAAAAACGGACCAAAATTCAGTGACTTAAGTAGATAAAGTCATCTTTCTTTCCCCTCTCACATTCCAGAGGTAGAGAGAGGGCTTTACCTCATCAGGGATTGAGGTTTTTTTCTTTCTTTCTTTTTTTTTCTTAAAGAAGGGCGGGGCAGGAGAGAGAGAGAGAGAGAGAATCTTTTTTGTTTGTTTATTTTATTCATGAGAAAGCAGGGGAAGGAACAGAGGGAGAGGGACAAGCAGACTCCACACTGAGTACAGATTCCAACGTGGGCTTAAACCAAGAGTTAGATGCTCATCTGACTGAGCCACCCAGATACTCCAAAAGAGAGAGTCATAATCAGGCTCCATGGTGGATCCCGATGCGGGTCTGTATCTTACAACCCTGAGCCAGAATCAAGAGTCGGCCAGTTAATCGACTGAACCACCCAGGAGCCCATAAGTTCTTTTTTTATCAGCTCTGCCATCCCAACAAAATTGCCCTCGCCTGCTTGGTCAGAATTGGCTCTCATCATTAGGTTCTGGCTCCAGCCCCTGGGAAGAGGGAACAGAGGAAATGGGGACAATTTCTTTTCCAAAAGATGTGATCCAGAGGTTAACCCTTATCACTTTGGCTTACATCCCATTGCCTGGAATTCTTCATATAACTACATTTGGCCCAAAGAAGTCTTAGAAATATAGTCTGTAGACAGACAGCTTTGTGCTCAGCTAAAAGCAAAACAAACAAACAATAACAGGGTTTCTGTACCAAAAGCAAGAAGAAGAGACTGTTACTGGGAGAGAGTTGGTAGATTCTTGGCCACAAGAGTGATTTTATTTTTTTTTTTTTTTAGATATTTTATAGTTTGGCTTTTGCTTTTAATTTTCAAGTGTTTTCTTTGTTAATTTCTAGTTTGATTACATCATGATAAAATAATATTGTCCTATTTCTATAATGGGGAATAATTTATAAGGGCTTATGAGAAGTTTTCTCTGTTAAGATAATAGAATTTGGTCTACACTGGTTAGATTTTATTGCCCCCTGTTACCATTTAGGTCTTTTATATTCTTAATTTTGTGCTATTGCATTTTAATGGCCTAAGAGACATAAAGACCTCTAATACTACTGTTTGTATTTTTGTGTTCTTGTACTTTTTGTGAAGATTGATGTTGTGTTGTTTTTGTACTCAGAAGGGAGAAATCACTGGTTAAAGTTTAGTCAGTCTGAGCAATCTTGTTTCCAATTTGTTGGAGGGTACCTCATTCTAGCCCCAACATATATAAAGAAGAAAATATCTGTTTTCCTAGAGCTTATTTTGTCTTAACTTAGATTGATTTGTAACATTTTTCTTTGAGAGTGAATATTTCTGTTTCTCACTTATTACACAGGTAATTCTGACTCGAAGGACAGAAGAGGTGAGCCACTCACCTTATGCGTGTTGTCCCCTTTATGGTGTACAATAATCATCGTCTTTGCTCACAGTTTGTGGCAACCTTGTGCGTCTCTATGGTTGTGTGTTTACTTTCCCTTAAGTTGTTTCCATATTAACCTTGTAGAGAAGAGTAACAGAAACAAATATTCACTACGTTTCTAAATACAGATTATGAATTCTAACAATTATGTCTTTTAACAAGTAATAAAACAGCTATATCTTACTTTATCATGTCACCTTGCTAATATCATCCTTTGGTGATACTAATCCATAATTTCTACCCCGTAGTTAATGCCTAATGTCTAGTCAGTAATTGCCTATAAACATCCTAGCTTTTTGTGTTGTTTTCCCTAGTCTATAAAGTGTCAACCCTTTATCATTTTTTTTATATGGATTTTATGGGTTTTCACCGCTCTAGTGTAACATCCCAGTGGCTGGAGAATCTGTGTCAGTGGTCTAAGCAGGACTGCCAAGTCCCTGGTCATCAGAGAATAGAGTGTGTGGGTACTTATGTGGAGTGGCTCATTTTGCTTAGGACAATAGTAAGACTGTCATCAGAGGGTATAAGAGAAAGAGAGATCAGAAGTCTAAGAAATGATCGTTGCATTTGAGTTTGGAAAATGTTAATCTGTGAACCAGTCTTTCTCCTATGATTTCTTATTTTATTAAATGAGCTTTCTGAGGCTTTCCCCCGCCTTATTCCACTATTTAACCATGCACAGTTTTTCCTGCATAATTAATAGAACATTTGAAGGCTTATGAATTCCCATTAAGTAAGGGAACATTTGAATCAGAAAAGTAGACACTATAATCCTTCATGTGTTGTCCATCTGCCACTGTATTTGGTGAGGATTGGTGAGGTGTTAGACTGTGCACAGGTTTCTTGTAATTTCCCAACTCTCACTTTCTTAAACTCAGAAACTGGAGTCTATCAAATAGTGTCTTTGCTCTTCATATTTGCTTACTAGATTCTCACTACCAAATGTAGACTTAATAGATTTATATTGCAATAGATAACTTATATTTGCTCTCTAAAACTCTTTTAACCAATTTTAAAATAAAGTCAAAAGTCAAAGTGGTATAGGCTTTAAGAGAAAAAATACAATCTCTGCTTTCTTCTTCCACATAGTTTGTATTTTCTTAATATTCACTCTTTTCTTACACCAGTATTATTCCTGTTTTACCTAGCTAACATGGATTCAAGTAATTCCAATTTTGTGATTAAAAAGAAATAAAGTACCTTAATTATCTAGAGTATTGCTAATTGTGACATATTATTAATATGTATTAGCATATACCTTTTAAAAAATTTTTTTGTATAATTGCTTTTGACCAGACAGGAAATTGAAGAAACGTACATATTCACAGCAATATCTGAAGCCCCAAATGTAATGACATTTTTACCAGAGCAGATTTCGAGAAGTATTTCTATAAATTTTGATATCACATTCTAATTTTAAAACCAAATGCTTTCTGAGAAATGAGGCAAATTATTTTAAAATATTTGCATCATAATGGGTTTGCTAAGCAAAATATGTTATATGCAGATGAATTACAAGTTTCTCTGCACTGGTCTCTGGGATGCTTTTGAATAGCAGTGGCTGGTGTTTTAATTGTCAGAACAGAAAGTAATAAAAAGAGACGAAGGGAAGCAGGCAACTTTGCTTCCTTTCTTTTGAAGTCTAAGAAACTGATTATTTCTCATGTGTATTATTTTTTAAACCTGTCCCACATTATTCAGTAGAACTTTTTTTTACTTGTGGTAAAATATACATCATATAAAATTTTCCATTCCAACTGTATAGTTCAGTGTAATTAAGTCATTCTTGTGTAGCTGTCACAACCATCCACCTCCAGAACTTTTTTTTATCATCCCAAACTAAAAACTCTAACCATTAAACAGTAACTCTCTTTTCTCCCAGCCCCTGGTAACCACTATTCTACTTTCTGTCTCTATAAATTTGTCTATCCTAGCCACCTAATTTAAGTGGAATCACAATACTTTTTCTTTTATAATCAGTTTTTCTTTTAAAGCATTTTTATTGGTATTAATTTAGGTGATTTGTGTAATACATAGTAATGCATTAAATCCAGTTCTGGCATTATCTCCTGAGTACCTCTTCCCCCTGAAGTCAGTCGTCATGCATGCACTCTCCAGTTGTTCTTCAGTCCTCACTAATTCTACATCTCGGTTTCATTAGTTTTGTTCTAGAGAGAACAGACTGAGATAGCAAGTTTTACTAGAGAGTACTTTCTCTCTCCATAGCACCTGCAAAGCACCGAAGACACTAGTGTTGAGGGAGAGGATATAAGATGCCACGTGATCAGAGCAAAGACAGCGAAGGCCTCAGTTAGTCCTACAGAAAGCTCTGGAGCTGGAATGGGGGTTGCAGGGACTTTCCCTTGGGCCAGGCTACTCTTTTAGGCCAAGGGCACTTCCAGGGAAAGGACTTGCTGAGAACTATCAAACGCTAACCCTCCCAGCAGCTAGGGGAATGGGCTCTTTGATCTAGAAGGGGAATCTGAAACGCCTACTTTCCATTCTCATGGAGTTTGAACAAGATAGTGATGCATACTCTCATTCGTCTATTCAGAAGTTTTTCTGTGTAAGAAAATGCTGTCAAATGATCTTGATATATATATTAAGGCTGTGGAGTGAGTGGCATAGTGGAATATTTAGAGAAGTCATGTATGCAATAGTCAAATTTCCTGGACTCAGGCTAGACCATCTCAGTTTGTGAATTGACTCTTACCACTTACCAGCAGGGTGAAATATGTATCTCACTTCCCTGTGCTGCTTTACACCATTTGCAAAATTGGATAGGAACACAGTTTCCTTCATAGCCTTGTTTTGGGGAAAGAAATAACATAGTGCTTGGTCTGCTACTGGGTCAGCACATAGCAGTTGCTCAGCAAGTGCTGGCTATCAGTTGCTACTCCTACCATCCCATCATACTGTTACTGTTGATGGGACATTAGGAGGTCAGGAATCTCAGCTGTCAGTCGGGACTCATGGACACAGGGGCACTCCATGCCTCCTAGAGGCTATGTGTGAGGCAGCTCCCAAGGCAGGGTCATCTTGTAACAGTTCCACTACAACTGTAGACATTTGGCTATTCTCCTGCACTGTACCTTTTTTTAAAGATGTTGTATATTTATTTGAGAGAGAGAGCAAAAGAGAGCATGAAAGGGCAGGGGGAGAAGCAGGCCTCCCACCAAGCAGGGGGAGCCTGACAACAGGGCTCAATCCCAGGACCCCGAGATCACCACCTCAGCTAAAGGCAGATACTTAAATGACTGAGCCACCCAGGTGTCCTGGTTTTGGGGGGTTGTTTGTTTGTTTATTTATTTTAAATCTGGAAAGAGTATCGTCTAAACATTTGTGAAGGAGTCCATGAACTACAGAGTTCTAGAACCAGACACAGTAAGCATTCTGTTGAACCCCAGAGGCTCGTTCAAGTTTCACAGCTCTCAGATCAGATCACCTGTTCCTCCTGGCTTTCTAAAGTATTTTTTGATCATCATAGCAAATGACATTATATGACATTATTATTGTGAACTTTCCCTAAAGTACCTTTAATTATACATTCATTCAGTACCTGTTAGATTCTGTGCTAAGGAAACCAGAAAGAAAAAAACTATTCTCTATCTCATGGAAGAAACCTGTGAACAGTAAGCATCAAAGTCCACTCAGCTGCATGTTATTTGGCTGTACCAGACAAAGTGCTGTGAGAGAACGTAAAAGACTCATGACTGGAGAGTGGGAAGGAGGCATGGGGTGAACTTTGGACAGTTTAAATTAATATAGTGACTGAGGAAAATAAGGATGCACCAGACAGGGTGAAAGCAAGGAGACGTGGAAGAGCAAGTCTACTATTCAAGGAACTGTGCACAGTTGAGGCACATGAGGTGGAGAATTGCCAGAGCTAGCCTCCGCACAGTGGGCTTGAGCTGGTACAGTGAGCTCAAGGGTCAGGGTGTCTCCTGGTGATGGGAAGGAAGGAAGTGACATGGTCATATTTTTGTTTTAGAAAGATAACTCTAGAGGCCTTAGAGAAGATAGGTGGGCAATAGAAATTAGTTTCTAAATGATAATTTGGCCCAGGACAAGATTGGGCTCAACCCATTGGGCTCTTGAGGCAACCTCATAATTTTTTTTGCTGGTTTTAAGGACAGTGGGAAGCACTTAAAACATTACAGCTCTGCCTTTGAGAGTTGATGAATACTAATATCAAAAAGTATAGAGATGAGACAAACGGATCTTAGGAGCTGAGGCTAAAGGAGTATGACTTTTACTTCAGTGATTATTGTGGCTCCCATGTAGACAGGGGAGCCCTTAGAGTAACATGACCCTTTGTTTTCTTGGGAAAAGGATGTAGCAAAAAAAGGTATCTATTGTCCCAGAACACCATTTTAGTATTTTTGAAACGCTATCCCCATAGCCTGAGTCTAGGAAGTGAAATTTGCCACAATGGATAGTAGAGAGGAGGTAGGGGTAGGACAAGGAATAGACCAGTGTGCCTGTCTTGCCTATACTGGCCTGCATCATGCAAGGCCACCTCCAGAAGGCCAAGACCAAGACAAGCCTGAGACATGAGATGATGACTCTTTCTAGTTAGGGACTAACCCTAGGAGAATCCCCATAGCCTGAGTCTAGGAAGTGAAATTTGCCACAATGGATAGTAGAGAGGAGGTAGGGGTAGGACAAGGAATAGACCAGTGTGCCTGTCTTGCCTATACTGGCCTGCATCATGCAAGGCCACCTCCAGAAGGCCAAGACCAAGACAAGCCTGAGACATGAGATGATGACTCTATCCAGTTAGGGACTAACCCTAGGAGAATGACTTGATCTTGAGCCTATCTCCAAGTCTGAGATTTGATACAAGGAACTGTAAGTTCTCTCCTGTTTTCTTAATAGATCTGAGTCTCCTTCCCTCACAGAGACATCTTTACTATCTGTATTGTCCTTAACTGTATCAGAAACATGGATATAATTCAGCTGTCAAAAGATAAAATCTTACTTCTGTGGCAGAAGGCTGTTCTGACCTGAAAGCTTGGAAGAGTTAAAGTGGTGTTGGTCCTATAGTTAATGAAGAGTCAGGAGAACAGTGTAACTTTGTGGTTTTGCTTTAGATTTGCAGCTTTGTAATATGGGCAAGTTAATCTCTGTGCTCAGTTTCCTTACCCATAGAACAGGGTTAATGATGGCATCTGTGTTAGAGTTCTTAAGATAATTGAATGGTATGTGTCTGCTATATAAGTGCTAAAATATTAACTAATCATTTTTTTTCTGAGTTACCTGGCTAGCTGAGTCTCTTCTTGTCCTGTTGCTTATAGTTGTCAACTCTACTACTGTTGGTCATAAATAATACTGCACTATTCATGCTTTATTTCATTCATTCATTTATTCATTCATTCAGGACTTGTTCTGCCCACCCCATCTTACATCACAAAACAACCTCTCCTGCTTCCTCTTTTACCCTGCCTTATTTTTCTTCATAGCACTCATTACTACTGTATATTACTTTACTTACCTATTGTTCTTTCTGCTCTACTAGAATATAAGCTTCATTAAAGGTAAGGAATTTTGATTTATTCAGTACTGTACCCTCAAGACCTGCCTGGCACAATAAGTCACCCAATAAATATTTATTGAATGAAAGAACGAATACTGAGTGCAGGAATATCTGTATGTGATCTTGAATCCATGCCTTCCAGAAATTTGTAATTTTACGGATATTTAATCAGTGACTTTAATTCAGTGGGCTTAGTGTTGTAGCAGAGTAGGTACATGGGTTATAGAAGTACAAGAAATTAGCAGTTACCAACAAAAAGTGACATTTGACCTAGAACTGTATAAGAGCAGAGGTGGTATTAACATTCTATATCAGGGTTTGGCAGATTTTTCTCTATCAAGGACCAGATAATAAAAGAATTTCAATTTTGCAGCCATACTCTCTGTGTCCCATCTCTTCAGCCCTACCTTTGTAGTACAAAAGCAGTCATGGGCAGTATGTAAATGAACACAAACAGCTGTACTCCAATAAAACTTCATTTACACAGGCTGGCAGTGGGCTACATTTGGACTGTAGTTTCCCTGTTTTCACACAAAGCGACCTGCCTGATCCTGAAATCTGGACTGAGGTTTTCTGCTAGTATGTGAGCTTCTGGATACCAAAGCTAAATCCTTTCCTTTGATATCAGGCACTTTGCAAATGTTGCCTCTTTTTAATTGTCCATTAACTGTAAGAGGTGAAGAGTCATAATATATTTGCATTTCTTAAGGCATTCCACAAGGTTTCCAGGAGATTGTCATACTACTACTAAGTAGGATGATAGAGTTTTGAACTCTTAGGTTTGTCTGACCCTAAAGCCCGATGCTCTGGAAATGGCTTTCTTTGGAACTTATGCTGAAATGAAAATTTCGGTAGATGCATGTTCTAAGTCCCTTTTTTTTTTTTTTTAAGATTTTTATTTATTTATTTGACAGAAACACAGCTGGAGAGGGAACGCAAGCAGGGAGAGTGAGAGAGGGAGAAGCAGGCATTCCACCCAGCAGGGAGCCCCATGCAGGGCTCTGTCCTGGAACTCCGGGATCATGACCTGAGCGGAAGACAGATGCATAACGACTGAGCCACCCAGGCACCCCTCTAAGTCCTTAAGAACTTGGTAGACAGTGGCCCCATTGACTTTGGTGGTGGTATTTTAGATGTGCATACATAAATTCTTGTTTCTCTGTAGGGAACCTTTTTTCTTCTGCTAGAAGTTTTTAAGGGTGGCTTCTGGTCGTGGTTGCTTTCAACCCAAAGTTTCAAAAACTTTGTCAAGGGGCACCTGGGTGGCTAAGTTGGTTAAGCGACTGCCTTCGGCTCAGGTCATGATCCTGGAGACCCGGGTTCGAGCTCCACATCGGGCTCCCTGCTCGGTGGGAAGCCTGCTTCTCCCTCTCTCGCTCCCCCTGCTTGTGTTCCCTCTCTGGCTGTGTTTCTCTCTGTCAAATAAGTAAAATCTTTAAAAAAAAAAAAAGACTTTGTCAAGGTGCATGTAGGTAAAGCTTTTTCAGTATTGCTCAAACTTGATGGCCTCTTTTGGCCTGCTAACTAGGAAAATTTTCTCATATAATTTCTTTCTCTCCTTACTGTTTTCTTCTTTGGGGACGCCTAGATTTAGTATTTGAACAGCTACTGTAACTCTTAAGTCTATCCAGCTTGTGTCTTTACTGTTAACACTTCCCAACTCACTCTTTAATTACTCTGTTTTCTGGGAACTTTCATGATTTGGTCTTTCACATTACTAATTTGTTTTTCTGTTTCGTCTTTTCTCCTTTTCAGTCTTTCTGTTGAGATTGTTTCTCCCTTGATCATGTTTTAGTTTCTAAGAAATTTCTTAACTTCCACATTGCTCCTTTTTTCCCTTATTTTTTTATTGTGGTAAAATTCACATGACAAAATTTACTGTTTTAACCATTTATAAGTGTAGAGTTCACTGGCATTGAGTTCATTGACATTGTTCTGCAGTCGTTCTCTACCATCCATCTCCATAATTCTTTCCATCTTGTAAAATTGAAGCTCCCTACCCATTAAACTGTGACTCCCCATTCCTCCCTCCAGCCTCTAGCAACCACCATTCTACTTTCTGACTCTATGAATTTCTGTATTCTAGGCGCTTCATGTAAGTGGAATCATACAGTATTTGTCTTTGTGTGACTGGCTTATTCACTTTGTATGAGGTCTTGAAGGTTCATCCGTGTTGTTGCATATGTTAGAATTTCCTCCCTTTTTAAAGCTGAAAATATTCCATTGTGTGTGTATGCAACATTTTGCTTGTCTATTCATCCAGCAATGGGCATTTGGTTGCTTCTGCATTTTGGCTGTTGTGACTAATACTGCCATGAGCATGGGTGTACATATCTCTTTGAGAGCCTGCCTTCAATTTGAGGGCATATACCCAGAAGTAGAATTGCTGGATAATATGGTAATTCTATTTTAATACTCTGTGAAGCCACCATACTGCTTCCACAGAATCTATATCACTTTTACATTTCCACCAACAGTGCACAAGGGTTCTAATTTCTCTACATCCTGGCCAACACCTGTTATTTTCTGTTTTTGTTTTATTTTGTTTTGTTTTTTTGACAGTAGCAGTCCTTAATTTTTTCTCTTTTTTTTTCCTGTGTTGCTCTGAATTTTATTTACTTTATTATGTTTTTAATTTATTTTTTCAGTGTTCCGAGATTCATTGTTTATGCATCACACCCAGTGCTCCATGCAATACATGCCCTCCTTGATACCCACAACCAGGCTCACACATCCCTTCCAAAACCCTCAGATTGTTTCTCAGAGTCCACAGTCTCTCATGCTTCATCCCCCTCGCTGATTTACCCTAATTCACATTTCCTTTCCTTCTCATTTTAATGTCCTCCATGTTACTCTTTATGCTCCACAAGTAAGTGAATTTTTCCTGAAGATTTTATTTATTTATTTATTTATTTATTTATTTATTTATTTATTTATTTATTTATTTGAGGCAGAGAGAGTGTATGTGTGCACAAATTGGGGGAGGGACAGCGGGAGAGAGAGAAGCAGACATCCTAATGAACAGGGAGCCCAGAGCCCAACATAGGTGTGGGCTTGATCTCAGGGTTGTGGGTTCATGACCTTGAGCCTGAGGCAGACACACATTTAATCAATTGAGCCACCCAGGCGCCCCTGCAATGTTTTTAAAGATTCTATTTCCTGTATTAGGTCTGTTTTCCAGGACTACCATTAGCTGTCCTTGATGTTTGTGAAGGTCACCTATAAAGCTGCGGGTGAGCTTTGCTCTGGAGCCTTGAATGGATTAGAATGTGCTCACAGTTGGTGTCCCGTTGGGAGGAGAAACAAGACTGCATCTTCAGCTATGGGTTCAGTCATGGTTTGGGAAGTTGGATGTTGTTATCCTCTAGGTGGCTTTTTTTTCTTTTTTACCCTTAATTCATGTCTTTTGTCCAACTGGAATATTCTCAGGCCCCACCCTTGTCCTTTTGGTCATTAGGGCTGACCCAGGAAACTCTCTGTAGGTTGAGTGTACCTAGCAATCATATTCAATGTGAAGAACCCTCTCTGGATGCCAATTCTAACCTAATCAGAAAAGACATTTGAGATAGGGATATTTAAATAGTAACTGAATATTAAATTACACTAAGGAATTAGTGTTGCTTTATAAATAGGATAATGGTACTATGATTATATTAAGAATCCTTATTTCTGGGGTGCTTGGGTGGCTCATTCATTAAGCATCTTCCTTCAGCTCAGGTCATGGTCCTGGAGTCCTGGGATCGAGCTTGCATCGGGCTCCCTGCTCAGTGGGAAGCCTGCTTCTCCCTCTTCTCACTCCCCCTGCTTGTGTTCCCTCTCTAGCTGTGTTTTTCTCTATCAAATAAATAAATAAAATCTTAAAAAAAAGAATCCTTATCTCTTAGTGTTATATATTGAAGTAATTACAGTTGAAATGATATGTCTCAGCTTTGCTTTAAAGTAATCCAGTGGAGGAGGGGCACCTGGGTGGCTCAGTCGTTAAGTGTCTGCCTTAGGCTCAGGTAATAATGATCCCAGGCTCCTGGGATCAAGCCCCATGTCAAGCTCCCTTTGCTTCCCCCTCTCCCACTCCCCCTGCTTGTGTTCCCTCTCTTGCTGTCTGTCTGTCAAATAAATAAAAAATAAATAATAAAAATAAAAAATAAAATCTTGTAAGTAAATAAATAAGTAAAATAATCCAGTGGAGTGGGTAGAGACCAGTGGTTCTCAACTCGGTGGTTCCCCCCGCCCCCAAGGACATTTGGTAATATCTGCAGATGACTTTGGTCATCACAGTTGAGGTTTTCTACAGGCACCAAGTAGGTAGAGGCTAGAGATGTTGTTAAACATTTTACATTGTACATAACATCCCCTTATAATGGACAGTGAGCTGGTCCAAAATGTCATTATCATGAGGTTGAGAAACTATGGTAGAGATGAAAAGCATGTAAGTGCAAACACTGAAGTGAAATGGTAAGTACACAGGAATGCTTTACACATATGTGAGTTTGAAAGTTTTCCAAAGTACAGAGTTTAAAAATATATGTACAACTTCTGTTGAGGGGGAGAAAAAGCCATCAGCACTCTGTGACAAATCCTCCAGTCTGTATAGCATGCTGTTTTCCCAGCTGAGTCTGGATGGGGCACCACAGCTTGTTACTCAGCCAGTGGGTGTGCTGGCCCTGCATTGACAGACCTTTGGTTAACTACCATCTTGCTGCCCCAAGACCCACTCTCATCCCCAGGCCTGGTTGACTCTAAGCTTAAGGTGTTTCCAGGCCCAGACTGGTTCAGCCAGTACTTACCTTTCAACTGAAGGCTCTTTGGCTCTGATCTCTGCAGCAGTCCAGTTAGTCCCTCTGCATTATCTTCTGCAAACCCCTATTTCAGGTCTACTAATGCCACTGTTTTTGCTTTCCAGATAATGCTTTTCATTCATTAGTATTTTTACATTTCTTCTAGCATTTGAGTGTCCTTTTGGGAAGAGAAGTAAAATTATGATTCAGCTCACTGTCTTGAGATGATGGCTCTAATTACCTTCTTTTAATGCCTGGTGTACACCCCTTTGTGATTAGCATTTTAAAAAGACCTATTTGTGATAGATCATTAATATTTGTTTAGTGCCAGATGTGTGAGAAATTTTGTCTGGATTTTAGGTATATGGTGAGAAACAAAGCAGATATGTAATTCTTGCCCTTGTGGAATTTGTGGTATAAAGGAGGGACAGTCCATAATCAGCTATACTCAAATAAATATATAATTACAAAGTGTGGGAGGTATTATCAAGGGCAATAACCGTGCCTTGTGAGAATAATAGGAAGATAGGAAGGAAGATAATAGCTAATACTGACTGTGAGTACAGTAATGTGTGCTGCTTACTGCACCAAAAACTTTACATGGCGATCTCATTTAACAAACTTTACATAACTTATTTTAGGACTAAGGAAACTAAAATTTAGGATTGTAATTTAGTTTTAAGAAGTCAGGAGAGACCTCTTTAGGAAGAGTAACACTTGAAATGAGAACTGGATGACTAAGGTAGCTAGGCAAAGAATGCAGGGAGGCTATGTAAAGCAGAAAGGAATAACATGTTTGAAGGCCTAAGGAAGAAATGAACTCAGCATGAAGGGTGCCAGTGGTGGAAATGGAATGAGCAAGGAAACTGTAGCAGGAGATAGGGTGAGCAAGGGCTGTGGGGGAAGTTGTTCTAGGCCAGAGTAAGGGTGTTAGATTTCATTCTAAAGCTTGGGGAACCAAAAGGTTTTATAAGAGAGGAACGTAACCTGGCTCACTTTGTGAGAGACAACTCTGCCTGCTTTGCAGAGTGGATCGACCATGGACAGAGGCTTACTATGATCCAGATGAGAGAGGATTGGGATTGTGACTACAGTGTTGACAACGGAATGGAAAAAGGCAGACACGTTGGAGGCATTGATTTTAGCCCTAAAACATATTACTTGCTTATTGGGTTGAATATAAATGATAAGTAAGAGGAAATCAAGAGGATATCCACATTTTTTCCTTGAGCAGCAGGGTGGATGGCAGTGTTCACTACTAAATGATGAGGAAAGGCTTTAGACAAAGAAGGTTTGCATTGCCTGTGAAGTTTAAGTGGGATGGCATATAGGCTCAGAAGAGTGATCTGACCAAGCAGTGCAAATATGGGAATTGCTAGTGCATCATTTGCGTTACAGCCATCTGTCTGATCAGCTAGAGTGCAGAGAAGAGTGCTAGGGACAGAGCCCGGAGGAAGTCAAGACACTTGGAGACCTGGTATTAGAAGAGGAGCAGCTAGCAAGCTTAAAATGAGATGGAGCAGCCAAGAGATAGAAAGAAAATCAGGAGTGTGCTTTGTTGTGGAAACCAAGAGATGAAAGCTCTTCAAAGAGGAGGGAGCAGTTAGTTTGAATGGTCATTTTCAGATGAGACCCACATACTAGGGTGTGTTTAAAAATTGCCATCAACAAAGAAGCATGGTGGGGCACCTGGGTGGCTCAGTAGATTGAGTGTCTGCCTTTGGCTCAGGTCATGATCCCAGAGTCCAGGGATTGAGCCCTGCGTAGGGTTCCCTGCTCAGCAGAGAGCCTGCTTCTCTCTCTCCCTCTGCTGCTCCCCCTGTGTGTGTCTCTCGCTCGTTTCTTTCTCTCTGTCAAATAAAATAAAATCTTAAAAAAAAAGAAGAAGAAACATGGCATAACACCTCCCATCTCTTAAAAAAACAAACAAACAGGGGCTCCTAGGTGGCTCAGTTGGTTAAGTGACTGCCTATAGCTCAGGTCATGATCCTGGAGGCCCGGGATCGAGCCCCGCATCAGGCTCCCTGCTCGGTGGGAAGCCTGCTTCTCCCTCTCTCACTCCCACTGCTTGTGTTCCCTCTCTCACTGTGTTTCACTCTGTCAAATAAATAAATAAAATATTTTTAAAAACAAACAAAAACACCTCTATCCTACAGCTCCCTCCAGAGAATGAATTGCTCTTCATTCTCTCTGCACCTCTTTATGGTAGAAGTTCTCATCTCAGATTAAGAATTGATATCTCATTGTCTTCTCTTCCCATCTTTATTTCACTCCATTTATGCTTCCTCACCAACTACTCAACTGAGACCACTCTTAAAACAGTCACTAATAGCTGTTGTCTTGTCAAATCCAGTTTCACTTCTCTGTGAAACTCACCTACTTAATCTTTTGCAGTATCTGATTGAGTTTGACTACTCCCTCCTTGAAAAACTCTTCTTGGCTTTTATGACACCATATTCTGCTGGATTACTTCCTACCTCATGACTACTGCTTATGAGTCAGTTTAGCTAGCTGATCTTTTTAAAGAATGTAAGTCCGGTGATATTTGTGCCCTTTTCAGAGCCCTTCAGTCACATAGTGCTTCTCATCACATTCAAAATTAAGTCCACACTTACCATGGCCTACAAAGCCCCAAGTCTTCAGGCTCCTGTCCACCTCTCCAGTCACATCCTGTACTAAAATTGGCCTTTGTGCTATTTCTTGAACCCTCTAAGCTGCTAAGGGGTATTATTCCCTGTGCCTAGAAAATTCCTTGCCCAGATCTTTGCATGGTTTACATCTTCACATTATTTAGACCTCTGCTCAGTATAAGGGCTTCAGACCTTCCTGAACTACTCAAAAATAACCCCCTCCAACCCATCAGTCTCTATCCCGTTAATCTTCTTTTCTTCATAGCACTTGTCCCTGTCTGAAATTGTATGTACCTCTTCTTCCCCTAGAATGTAGGCTTACAGGTCTGTTGTCTGCTTAATCACTTCTCTGTTCCCAGAGTCTGGAGCAGTGTCTGGCATACAGTTACTGGTCAAGAAGGCAAATGCTGAGGTGACAGTAATGGATGTAATCTAGATCATATGTGAAAGGATTGACCTTTACATGGGAGGGACATGCCCTCCCTTTTGGCAGAACGGGAAATGGTGAGATAGTTACAAACTCAGACTGGATTTGTGGCTCATAGTGGGGATGTGGGACTGGAGGAAGATGAGTCAGCACCTGGTCAACTGCCATGAGAAAGGAGGCTAAGTATTGGGTGGATAGGAAGCCAGGCCCTGTGGGATGAAAGGGAGGAGTTGTTCTGTCTCCAAGCCAGATGTTGCTATAGTTGGGCTCCTGGTAAAAGATGGCCATGGAAAGAGGTAGAAAAGAGTACCCAACATTTTTAGATATGTAGTGCTTAAGGATCTAATAATGTCTCCTTGCTTTAGTCAGGAATAGTGTTCTCTGTGCCAGGCAACTATTTGCATTTATGATAGGAAAATTGTTCTTTTTCCTTCCTCTCCCATCCTCCTCTGTATGAAGCCCATTGAGCCTGGGACAGAGCACATTTTTGGCCCTGCACACCCAGCCTGCCATCAGGATTGATGTGTTCATGCTTTCAAATATTTGAGTATTTCTTATGTGCTAAGCACTATTTAGGCTCTGTAGCAATGAAAGAAACCTTAAGAGGGTTTTTATGCTAATATGGGGAGACAGTAAACAAATGTACAAGTCAGATATGGGATAGGTGTGTCACTCCAGCTTCCTCTCTATACCTTCTCCCTCCTCTTCCACCCACACTGCCCCTGTGGTGGCAGTAGGAGATGTTCTTTCACTCACTCTGTCCATGCCCTGACAGCTTTAAATGAGCCCTTCTTCCTTATCGAGTGTTTCCCTGAGTAGCTGGACTTGAGCCCTCCATTGCACACAATGGTATTAACATGTTTTGTTCTCTCGATTTCAGATGAGACGCCAATTATTGCAGTGATGGTGGCCCTGTCCTCTCTGCTAGTGATCGTGTTTATTATCATAGTTCTGTACATGTTAAGGTGAGCATGCTAAATGCTAAAGTGAGAATGCTAAAGCTTCTGCACTCTCTTGGATTCTGTTTCAGTACACCACAGTCTCATTAAGCCCCCACAGTCCAGAAGACAGTAGGATAAGGGCAGTGAATGGACTAGAGGGGAATGTTTTATGATATTAAGATTAAAATTCTACACAGAAACTGTTTAAAAGCGCTACATAGTTTTCTTTAAGACCCAGCCCCTCCTCTTTGCTTCCATCTGCCCAAATCCAGTTCCCCAACTCCAGTTTTACCTAAAGCCCAGGATGGTGGTTTGAGGTTGAGGAAAAGCTGTATAATCTGTGTTATTACTGATAGGTGATTTAAGACCCTCAGATCTAGCCCTACTAAAGCAACCCCTCATAGTACCCAATTGGAGATGATGTGGTAAATGGAGACCTATTCTCCTTCTAGGTGGGCGTTTGGGACAAACCTAGAATCTAAGATCCCTGACCCTGGTGTACTAAACTGAACCATGTGAATTACACAATGTCTGACTTTCTTCAAGGTCCTCTAGATATTACTACTCAAACAGGGAGAAAAAACAAGAAGAGGGAACCCAAGAGAGAGAAAAGGGAGGTGCATTTGTCCTCTTCCTGCTGAAGTTACTGCCCTGGCTAATTAGGATTAACTCTACCCTTATCTTTGGTTTAAACTACTCTGTGATCCCTCTGTTGTTGCAGGGATAAAGAGGGGAACCTTATATACCCCTCTAGTTTGTCATATGTCTCCCCTGTTCTGTAGGAGACTTGTAGCCAGACCTGTGCCCACCTAGTCTGAAGGTCTGGGCTTCTTCCTAACTGCACTGAGGAAATACCAAGATTTTGTTTGATAGGGATATTTTTATTTCCCTTCCACTGTATTCTACCCACTTATCCCTTCTCCACCTGGTGTAGTGGTCATCTCCAGTGAGTCCTGCACTTGGAGCCGCACGGAGGAGCCCTACACGCCACCATATACTTTTGGCCCCTGGGTTGGATTCTAGTGTGCTGAGGATGAGCAGGAACATCCAGAGGCACTGGGTCACCATGAACTGCCTCAGCATGTGCAGGACCTGTCTCTAAAAGAACATGTTTAGGGGCGCCTGGGTGGCTCAGTTGGTTAAGCAACTGCCTTCGGCTCAGGTCATGATCCCAGAGACCCGGGATCGAGTCCCCCACATCGGGCTCCCTGCTCGGTGGGAAGCCTGCTTCTCCCTCTCTCACTCCCCCTGCTTGTGTTCCCTCTCTGGCTGTGTTTCTCTCTGTCAAGTGAATAAAATCTTTAAAATAAAATAAAATAAAATAAAATAACATGTTTATTTGGTAAAGGAGATTTAAGAAGCTAAATTGATATGTGGAAATATAAAGCCAGTGATCGGTCTCTCTTGATGCTGTGCTTACTTTTTCTCTGTGAACATTTTCTCATTAGGTTTAAGAAGTACAAGCAGGCTGGGAGCCATTCCAATTCTTTCCGCTTATCCAATGGCCGCACTGAGGATGTGGGTAAGGCAGCCCTTAATGACATGGGGAACCTTCATGTAGAAGAAAATCAAGAAGTTAGGGGTTTCCCCATCCTACAGTGGGGTAGGAGGAAGACTTGAGGAAAGCAGTCCTAGTTCTTGGAGGCCTGGTGCATGAGGTAGAATCCTCAGTTTGGTCTCCAGAGCACCTGATCAACCTCCCCTCTTGTATACTGCAGAACCTCAGAGCGTGCCACTTCTGGCCAGGTCCCCAAGCACCAACAGGAAGTATCCACCCCTGCCCGTGGACAAGCTGGAAGAGGAGATTAACCGGAGAATGGCTGATGACAATAAGCTCTTCAGAGAGGAATTCAACGTGAGTTCTTTGCTGAGGCTGGCATGTTAGCAGGGAGGAAGACAGACCAAGGGTCAGGCCTTTTGGGTCATGGGGTAGAAAACAGGTTTCTAATGGGTTAGGAGGTGAGAAATTTATACCAGACTCCTTTCCTATGTCATCATAGACAGGAAATGAAATAAGGTTTGCCTTAACTCTCCCATCTACCCATCCATCCATCCATCCATCCATCCATTCATCATCGCATCTCTTACTTTGTTTAATAAATAACTTATCAAGCATCTAATATGTGCTAGTTCCCAGGGATTTGCTGAGGAGCAAAAACAGATCCAAACCCTGCAGTCAGGGAGCTTGCCATCTACTAGGGAAATCCCCATAAACAAGAGCAAAAATAACTGTTTAAGTTCAGACAGCAATATACGACATGAGGGACTGGTGCATAATTGTAGGAGTCTATATTAAGAGGTGGCCTTTTGGGGTCCAAAACGGGTCCCAGAGTGTCAGAAGTAACAGGCAGTAGGAGTAAATCAGTATAGAAATGAGGACCACAGAAAGACTACCAAGCACAGGCCTCATATGGGGTAGATTTGTTTGTGGTTTTTGTTTTTTTTTTTTAAATAATTCCCTTAAGGAAGCTGAACACGTTTGTGGATCTACCAGTTGGTGTGACCAGCCCACCAGTACTGATCCTAGTTTAGAACTTCCTTGAAGAAACTATGTTTTAATTGAGACCTAATCAAAGGGAAGGGCATTGGTAAAGGAGAGTGGAGAATGTGCCAGGCACTGGAAATAGCAGGAGCCAAACTATCACTAGTGAGGGAGGGTAAGAGAAATAATAAAAATAAAATAAAATAAAGTAAAAAATAAAAAAGGGCTATGCTTGGCTTAAAGGCAAAGACTTGGGGAGATGGCAAGAGAGGAAACCATGGATGAAGACTAGGCCAGACTATAGATGTTGTAGATTATCATGAGTGAAGTGAAAAGGCATGGATCAACCAGGTACATATTTTGGAAAAAAATATCTCTTGCTGTTAAACAGAGAAGTTCCCAAGGGGAGACCAGAGTAGATGCAGGGAGTACAGTTAGGGGCTGCAAGAGTTATTTAAAATCAGAGGAGCTAATATGTTGATGTAAGATGGTAATGATTATAGAGAGGGATGGACATAGAGGAACAGTTCCAGAGTTGTATAATTTATAAACTTGGGCATTATCGAACTCTCAGTTTTGTTTACATCTTCTACTCAGCCATTTGTCAGCTTTGTCTCTTAGATGGGCTCCCCTCTTGTTGCCAAAATGGCTTCCCCAGTTCTGAGTGCCACATGGAGGTATAACAAGGTCCAGTGAGAAAAGGATGACTGTTTCTTCCTGTGTGTCTCCTTTATCAGCGAGGAAAACTTGCCTCAGAGTTTCTGAAGACTTCCCTTGTTGTAAGCTCCTTCTTAAATCAGTCCCAAGCAAGGCAAAATAGGCTTACTGCAATTGACTCAGATCAATCCAGATTATTCCTGTGTCGTGGAGGGGATAGACAAACAACTCCACAGAATGGGAGCGGGAGCCATAGTAGCAAAGAGGAAGGGAGGAATAGTTATTGGGTAGATCAGTCACCCGTCATATCTGTTCCTGTCACTGAAGGGCTTAGGGGAGTAGAGAGTGATGAGGTCAGATTTGCACTCTGAGAAAATCACTAGCTACAAAGTGGAGAATAGATAGAAAGGAAGTAAGACTTAAAGAGTTAAAGAAGACCATTTACTAGGAAAGAGTTAATGAAATAACTTGGACTCATTTTTTGGCTATTGGAAAAATGACAGCGTTTAATGCTCATTATTCATTGAGAACATTTACCTCATTCCCCCAAGATAATACTCCAGCCTTAGCACCAGTAGGCACTCTATTCTTTCATACTCTCTAGTGCCCACTGCCTCTGGTTAATAGGGTATGTGACCCCCTGGACAAACTTCTTTATCTGTGAAGTGAGTTGTTTGGAGGAATATTGCCTGAGGTAAAGCATTCTAGTAAATCCTCGGAGGTGGTATTCCTAGTGGCACGGTAGGCACATTGAAACAAATACTGTGCTAAGAGCCCATTGCCAGGCTACCATGGCCACTATGTTCATGGGCTCATTGGGCAAGCAGTGGGATAGTGAAGGAAAGGACTGAGCCCACATCTCCTGGATTTTCATCAGTGAGTGCTATCTGGTGAGGATACACATGGAGCATAAATATTTCCTGTCTTGTTTCAGTTATCCACCATCCAGGGATTGGCTTAGAGTCTGACCTTTAGTGAGGTAGTGTGATACCTTGCTTGGAGTTCTGTTTCCTGGAAGGATTTCTCTTTTATACTCATTCAGAGTCATCTCTTAAGTCGATTATCCCATAGCAGTCCACTTCTAGAATGGGCCAGTATGTCTCACAGAACCATTTGTGCACTAGGCTGGACTTTTTCTTCCATTAACTATTGATATCATTGGCAGTCTCGTTTGTTGAAGGAAAGTGTTCTGTACATATCACTTCCATCTGGGGGTAGAATTCTGTTGAATGTGTCCAAATTTGTGGCTTATGGAATCGTGTGATACTTAGTTGATGATGGGCAGTTGAAGTCACTTGGATATCTCATGACCCATGGTCAGGCATATAGTCTCTACCAGAGACCAGTGCTAAGCTAGGAACATGATCTTGCTGATGGGGTCATAGTTTTGCCTCCAAATCCTAATGTTTTTCATTAGGATTTTCCTGCTCAGCCTTAAGCACAGATACTTAGGGCCCCACAAGATCAACCAGAGCCTGTTCTTTATGGCCTAGGTTAACTGGAGAGCCTTCTCTTTTCAGATCAGTTAATAAATGAGTCAGAGCAGGACATCAGCATGTGGTATATGCTGTCTTCAAAATACAAAATGGCTCAACAAACATTAGTCCTTCCTAGGGAACTGGGGGGAATGGACAAGAAATAGCAGCATGTCTTTAATGCTGGAGGGGATATCCTGACATGCCACAGGCCTTTGACTTTCAGCACACTTGGCAGAAGTGGCAGGCTACTCTGTTTTTATTTTTATGTCTAACATATACATCTAACATACATAAATTCCTGCCCTACAAGTCCTGTCAGTTTGATGTCATCAGCATAGTTGTCAGGGTAATGTCCTGTGACACTGACAAAGTCCTGATGAACCAGATCACATCAGAGAGATGTCAAGATGATTTGTCACTGGGGCTGCTCCTGCCATTAGAATGGGAACTACTGCATGTAGTCTCTGCGCACCATAAAGGAAAAAAATATAGCTGTTAATCAGTAGCTGTATTCCAGGTACCAGCGGTTATGTTAATCTGTAGGAAAGGAGAGTACATCTGGAAAAGCACCTGCAAATCGGCAGTTCTGCATGATTCATGTATTATAATCCACTGACATCCTTAAAGCACTGTCGGTCTCTTAATGCTAATCTCTTTTGTAGCTTGCGTGTGGGGAGGTGGTGGTAGGAAGCATCAGAATAGCTAATGCTAGTAGTCACTGAGCACTTGCTTCATACTGTCACTAAACTCATACATGTAAATGTACTGTCTCATTATCCTGCAACTTGGAATCTTCGGTAGCACTTCTATAACTCACCTAAAGACTTAGGACCTCTGTAACTCTACTTAGCCTTTTAGTAAAGAGATGACTGCTCCAGCTTGCATTTACTCTTGCTATTTTAATGGTCCTTCTTATCTGTTGGGTTAAGAGGCCAGTGTGAGGATTCTGCCACTTGCTGTAGATAGTTATTCCAACCATACATTGGGAAAATAGGTAGTTCCTAATGTAAGTGCAGTTTGGGCCAAAACTCTTTCCATCACCCAGCCTGCAAAGGCTCTATTCTAATTAGCTTAAAATAGTGGCATTCTAAGTTCCCAGGAATTAGATAGCTCAAGGCCAGAAACTGCTAGCTAGATCCCCATAGGTGTATTTTCCTTTACCTAGTGGAGTTATCATGCTAAATGGGTGTAGATTCTTAAGGGAAGATGAAGAGAAAGTTCCTGGTTTATGAGTGTTGATATTATGTGAAGGTCTTCCCTTCACGTGACTAACATTGAAGGATTCTGGATCATGAACTGACCCACGCTGGCAGTTGGATGCAAAGGGACCCTTTAGCTAGCTTGGCAGTCTAGTCAGGCCCCCTGAATTGACCGGTGCTGGCTGCCTCCTATTTCTATTATTGGGAGCTTCACAATGACTTAACCACAGCTAGAGATGTCTGAGCCTTGGTGACTGTGGCCTCTGAGGCTCCTTCCATTCCAAGGAAGGATGAGAATCCCATTTTGAAGCCAGACCCTTCTACGAGCATCTCACTCTGGGGAAGACAGTCACGAAAGCACTTCTGAAAGATTCCCGTGCTTTCCTCACATGTGTGCCTTCTCTGACTAGGCACGTGTTGTGGATCCCATCAGGGACACAGTGAAGGTATCAGCAGGAAAGTTGAGGCTCTTGGAGTCCCGATAGCACTGATAATCCCCCACTTTATGCCCAGGGCTTTCTGGCTTTACATGGTTACCTAGCTGAATTTAGTATTCAGTCCAGGTTTCCTCTGGCCAACCTAGCCTGCCGTTTTGTAGCCAGGCTCCTGAGTTGTTGCACTATATACAGAAGTTCAGTTAACTATACCATAACTAGAAATTTGGCCTTACCCCAAAATGATGCTGTTCCTTCCTTGGTCTAAGATCTCCAAAATCTGTATCAACAACTGTGCCCATGATTTTTGATGATCCAACTCAAAGAATTCCGGCAGTTTCCTCCAAGTATCAGCTCTTTGCTTTTCTTTTTATGTATTGTAACCTCCACATTGTGTTGTGTTTGCATCCTGATTGTCCATGGGCAATGAGAGCTGAGTCAGCGGGCATTTGTCTTCCTCATGAAAGCAGGGTGCAGTAGAGAGCATAACTGGAGAGGATTAACAGTTGGCTTTCTTCAGCTCCTCTGTTTCAACACCACTGTCATCTTACTTAAGACCCTGGCTTTCACATGAGCAGCCCAGGAAACATGGGACTCCCACTGGCATTAACATTCAGCAGCCAGCGAGATACTGAAATCTTAACATTTGATTCAACAAAATACACAGCACAGTCAGAAAGGCCCTAAGTTTTGTGCTATCTTTGAGGATACATTTGATATCAGACCTGGGCTTTTCCTTATTTCATTATCTGATATTGTCAGAATTGCCCTACCCCTTGGTTTCAACATTCCTTGGCTCCTTTTAATTGGGATTCCCCTTCCTCTTTCCCACCAGCTCTAACTACCTCAGGCAATTGCAAGCAATAACTGAAGTGACTGAGTGCAGTTGTGAGCTGGTAGTGGCTTGCTCTTTCCCCTCCTGAAAACTGGTTGACCAGCTCCTTTCCCTTTATCTGAACACAGTAATCAGGTTCACATCACCCACATTTTTCCTCTCAGTCTCCCAACCACAACCCCTCTCTGATATGAAACTGCTAAGTCAGTTAAAGGTCGTTTGCTTAAAAATAAGAGAAGTAAAAGTAAACTCGAGCAAATTAAGAAATAAACAAAAAACCCCAAACCATGAGTTGGGAAGACTCTGGGGAAGCTGACAGAATCAAAAGATGTGAGGTGATCCACATCTGTGCATTGCAAGATGTGACACCCTCCCCACTGCAAGTGTGTGTCCTTGTAGAGACCACTGTTCCTTGCACAGAACAGCCCCTATCCTGGTGGCTCTGGGGCCCTCTAGGGGAGAGGTTGTTTCTTGGTTTCATGGTCTTGAGAATCTGGATTGGCACAATGTGATTCAGGTGCAACTGTGCCTGCATCCAGCCCTGACAGGGAAGAGAAGAACAACACTTAGGGCAAACACACCAATTTGTGTCTATTATCAGACTAATACCCTTATAATCATGAGGGGAGGAAGGCCATTTTAAGCAAAACACAAGAATCAGAAGGCATAATGGAATACATTAAAATATTAAATATTCCTATGAAAAATGACACCATAAAAAAGTGGCCAGTTGAGCACCTGGATTGCTTAGTCAGTTAAGCATCTGCCTTCAGTTCAGGTCATGATGCCATGGTCCTGGGATCGAGCCCCATGTTGGGTTCAGGCAGTGGGGAACCTGCTTCTCCCTCTCCTCTTGCTCTCCCCACTCCCCCCCACCCAGCTTGTGCTCACTTGGGAGCTCTCTCTTAAATAAATAAACAAAATCTTTAAAAAAAAAAAAAAAAAAGTCGCCAACTGGGAGAATCTGCCATAGGTAGAAAGAGAAATTTTCATAATACATAAAGAGCTGCTACATACCTGTGAGACAAAACTAAACATTGCAGTAGAAAAATTAATAGTTCTCAGGAAGAAAGCAAATGATCTATAAACCTGTGAAAAGCTCAACTACATATGGTAATCAAGAAGATCCACATTAAAACTAACAATTATTTTGGGCCTGTTAGATATGAAAATTTAAGAGGATTGGTATCAAGTATGGGTAAAGACCTGGAGATACAGATATTCTTATGCACAGGTAGAGCAAGGTAAAATTGGTATAGCACTAGAAGGATGATTTAGCAGTATCAGTCAACTTTCAAAAGTTTACGCTATCTGACCTAACTTCTGGGACTCTGACACAAAACCAAATATGTGTTTGCACAAGGTTGTTCATTACAGCATTATTTTTAAAGGCAAAGTAAAATTAAAAGCAAATATCTATCAAATAGCAGATTGGCTAAATGATTTCCTGTATCTGTTACGAAATTCTGTACTATCATTAAATAAACATCTGAATCTAGATCTCTAAGTCATTGTTAGGGGAGAAGAGACATTGCAGAGGACTATACATGGTATAATCCCCCTTTTAAGATTTTATTTTTTTAAGTAAACTCTACACCTAATGTGGGGCTCGAATTCACAACCCCAAGATTGAGAGTCGCATGTTCCACCAACTGAGCCAGCCAGCTGCCCCCAAAAGTACTTTTGATAGTCTGGAGCTATGAGCAGTGGCTTTCTACAAGGAAGGTAAAAGACATATGAAACACGATTAGGAACTTTCACCTTTTACTGAATTACTTGACTTTTATAATAAGCATATTCTTTTCATAACATTTTAAAAAGCAGTTTTTTTAGTATGGTGAATGAAACTAATGGTAATCAATTAGCTTTAGCATAATATCCATTGTACTTTAATAGATATGTTGTCCCCAGCTTGAGTTGTGCCAGGAGTCTGTGAAAAGGAATATCACTAAATGGGAAGTTGTTCTAAAGAAAAATTGGATCTTGGAGGTGAACAGCTGAAGGAATCATAAGACCTGACGGCTATTTTCAGATATTTGACAGGCTAAAAGGAGAGAGTGCAACATTTCTGTGAAACCCCACCATGGTTGAAAGTTCCAGGTGATGGCGTTCATCCTAGAGTTCTAAGCTGGAATTTTTTTATTGACCAACTTTTGTCTTAGAAGCATTGGATTTATCTTTAAAAAACAAACAAATAAAAAAACAAAAAAACACTTTAAAATTCCACCTACTGAGATCCCTAAAGCAAAATTTAGTTAGCTCCTGAGAGGAAGGGGATAGGTAACAGAGAGGAAAGAGTGGAGCCAGTGAGGTGATCCACATCTGTGCATTGCAAGATGTGACACCCTCCCCACTGCAAGTGTGTGTCCTTGTAGAGACCACTTAATTCTCAGATTTCCACGTGGAGAAGCGTGTGTGTATGTGTAATCTGGTGACAGGAACTGTGTAGCATCTGAGTGAGGTAGAGGCAGAATAGCTTCTATGTTGACAAGTTATCTCAAAATAAATGAACTAGAGCCAAAGGCCTATGGGAATCAGCAGGAACTGTGTCACGGGCTTTGGAATTCAACAGTCCAGAGAATTGGGGGTTAAGGATTTCCAAGGGACGGAGAAAGCTCTAGCTGACCTCTGGGTTTTCCACTAGTCAGGACAAGGGAAATACAAAAGAAGTGTGTGTCTGGGTTTTGGATCCTACTAAACAGAACTTTCTGAGATGTGATGAACTGCCTTAAAAGGGAGCAGATTCCCTGTTACGGCAGAGTGCTCAGGCACTGATGACTCTCAAGTTAGAGTGTTTGCAGGGAGATACGGATTTAGAAAAGAATGAGACTCAGCACAATAGTGGAGACCTTAAGCAGCACAGTGAGGCAAAATGAGAAATGAAAGGTATTAAGGTTTGGAGAGGAAGAAACAAAATATGCATTTTTTTCAGAGCAGAATATTGTCCTCGGAGAAATCCAAATACTTATCAGATATGTTATTAGAATTAATAAGTTGCTTTAGCAAGGTTGATAGATACAAAAACAAGATAAACGATTAACGCATTTGTATACATAAGCCACAACAGGAAATCTGATAATTTTTAAAAGATGCCATTTGCAGTAGCATCCAAAATGTAGAGTACTTAGGGATAAATTTAACAAAATATTTGCAAAAATCTTTGGAGGAAATTACAAAAATATTTGAAAACATTAAAGAAAAATCCTAAACTAGTGAAAAGTTGAGATCAGTGGATTGATTAGAAGGCTCAGTATTGTAAAGATGTCAATTCTCCCCAAACTGATATATAGATTCAATGCAATTCCAATAAAAATCCCAACAGGTTTTTTGTGGAACTTGACAAGCTGATTCTAAAATTTATATGGAGGAGAAAAGATTCAAGAATAGTCAAGACATTCCTGAAGAAGAAGAACAAGGTGAGGAGACCCGCCTTACCAGATATAAAGAGTTACTATAAAGTTAAGACAGTTTTGTATTGCCACTGGGATAGATGGATTGACCACTGAAACAAAGTAGCCCCAAAGCAGATTCATGTGTGAGTGGAAACCTGTTTACAGCAGAAATGCCATGGCAGTTTTGGTGGGGGAAAGGATGGTCTTTGCAATGAGTAGTACTGGAACAGTTGGGTAACCCTATGGGAAGAAATGAAATTGAATTCTTGTTCGTACCAAACAAAAAATTGGTCCCAGCTGGTGTAGATACTGAAATATAAAAGACAAAACAATGAGGCATAGAGACAATAATGGAGGGAAACATGCTTATGATCTCACAGTAAAAAAGGATTTCTTAAGATTTAAAATGTTGATAAAGGGAAAGATCAGTTAACTTGGCTACATTATAATGCAAAACTTCTGTCCATAAATAAATATGACAGAGGAAGTGAAAGTGCAGGCCACAGCTTAGTAAAATATATTTATAACACTTTTACTGACAAAGGATGAATATCTAAAATAAAGAACTGCTACAGATTAATAAGAAAATAAGCAATCCAATTGAAAAATAGGGGAAACACTTGACTAGGTACTTCATAGAAGAAGGAACCCTGTTGACCAGTAAACTGTGGAAAGATGGTGAACCTCATTAATAATCAGAGAAATGTAAATTAAGCCTACGTTTGATAAATCTAAAGTCTAACAGTAGCAGACGTTGGTGAAGATCCAGAACAACTGAAACACTTTATATTGCTGGTAGGAGCATAAATTGACTATCTCGGAGAACAGTTTGGCCTTATCTGGTAAGGTTAAAGATTCTCATACTCGAAACACTTGTACGTGTGCATCTGGAAACACATAAAATCAGTGTTTGAGGCAGGAGTATTAACTGTAAACAACCCAAATATTCATCAGTAGTAGAATGGATAAATAAATGTTGGTATGGTCTCAAAACAGTGCTTCGGAGTAGTTGAAGTGAATGAGCTTTGGCTACCTGTAATAGCCTGAGTGAATCTTCAGAATATAATGTTGGGCAAGAAGAAAAAGTCACCATTTGATTATGATTCTACTTTTATCAAAAAATAGACTGAACAAAAAAAAATACATATATTGTTTGAGGATACAAAATGTATGCCAAGTGGTGGTAACACAAAATTCTAAGTTTACTTGTGGGAGGGAGAAAAAAACAGGATATGAAGAGAAAGAGCCCAGAGAGAACTTCTTAAGTTGTGTGATGGGTATCCTTTTTTATAAATATAAAAATTGAAAAAAAATTTTAAAAATCTTGACATTTAAAAAAAATGATTTTATATGTAGCCTTGTCCCCAGTAAAGGCTTAAGCAAAGAATGAAATGGTCTTTCATGCCACCTAGTGTTTCTAGAGATTTTAACATCTCGTAGCCTTCTGGGTCAGTTGTTTGGTTTTTCAGAGTAGAAACTAAGAGTAGGTAAGGTTCACCTTGTTTTCATCCCTGCCATAGGCTCTTCAGTCTGACCCTTTGCCTGTAACCCCAGGTTCTCTAGGGAGGCCCTTTGTTTTCTCTTGCCAAACAATGGCTCCTCTTTCTTCCTGATTTTCCTATTAGGGGTTTCAGCCTAGCTGAAGACTCTAGTTTTTCTTCATCATGACTATGGGGAATGCCAATAGGACTGTGAGGTGTGGTCATTGTCATAACCGACCCTTGAAGACTATTTTCAAGAGTCTTGCTGTCACTGCTTCTGTTCGACATCGTTTTAGACAAGGGTGTACATGGAAAATAATACCACTGGCTTAGTCTTAAGGGCATTAAAAACTCATATCTCATCCTTCCCTGTACCAGAGTGGAAACCTGTGGAAATCTAGCTTGTCTGGAAGAAGGCAAACCAAAGGTGAATTGGGAAGTTCCAGTCTTTTTTTTTTTTTCTTTCTTTCTTTCTTTCTTTTTTTTTTTTAGATTTTATTTATTTATTTGACAGAGAGAGATCACAAGTAGGCAGAGAGGCAGGCAGAGAGAGAGGAAGCAGGCTGCCTGTGAGCAGAGAGCCTGAGGTGAGCCTTGATCCCAGGACCCTGAGATCATGACCTGAGCTGAAGGCGGAGGCTTTAACCAACTGAGCCACCTAGCCGCCCGGGAAGTTCCAGTCTTAAGTCAGGTCTCTGTTCTGTGCGTTAGAGTCCAGCCCAGGAAACTCTTTTCCCCTTTATGTATTGGCAGCATAGGGTCCAAGGAATTGCCTCTCTCAGTAAAATGATATGCAGAACCGGCAGCATTTTAACTCTGAAAGGAAGCTCTCTTGAGTAACTGAAGGTAGGCAGATTGTGAGACCCCGAGCCTTGTTAGGGTCTTCCACTTTAATTTCTCCTACCATGATCTTGCTGGTTCCCAGGAAGTGTTTTTGCTCCCTTCTTAAAGCTTTTGCTATCTGGAAAAATAAGTTGCTTTTAGACTGGCATTTCTTTTATATAATAATACATTTTTTGATCATCAAAGTTAGGCACTTGAAAGTCATCCCTTATTCCTGTCTCTTTCTCTCCCCAATCCACCTTCCCTTCATTCCAGCTCTAACTCCTGAATGTATGTCAGATATATTTTTCTTTATACTCTCATCCTTCCATGTTCCTATTCTTGCTTTCCTCCTGGCCCCCTTTCCACATACCAGCCAGAGTGATTCTCTAACATGTAAACCGGATTGCAATTGAAAAACCTTGAATGGGGCGCCTGGGTGGCTCAGTTGGTTAAGCGACTGCCTTTGGCTCAGGTCATGATCCCGGGTCTCCGGGATCGAGTCCCACATCAGGCTCCCTGCTCAGCGGGAAGCCTGCTTCTCCCTCTTTCACTCCCCCTGCTTGTGTTCCCTCTCTCACTGTGTTTCTCTCTGTCAAATAAATAAAATCTTTAAAAAAAGAAAAACCTATAATGGTTTCCTCATGTTAAAATCCTCCACTTAAAATTCAAACTCCCTATTCAGGGACCTACATGGACTTGTATGATCCAGCCTTGCCAAGTCTTTCTTGTCCACTTGTTGCCATCCCCACCATCCACCTTGTCTGTATAATATTCTCACTGACCTTTCAGTTAACTCACACATCCAGGCCTTCTCCTGCCTCTGGGTCATCACAGATGCTGGTCTGTGTGCCTAGAATACTATTTTTCACACTCCTCCCTCATCGAGACCTACTCTTAATCTATATTTGGGTACTTCTTGGACTTTTTTTTACTTTCTGTGATGGCATTCTGTTCTTTTATTGTATTTTTCATGGTATGTAATTTGTATGTTTTATTTGTTTAATGTCTTTCACTTACAAGTTTGTATTGTTCTTGAGAACAAGAACTGTGTATATGATTGATTCACTACTGTTTGCTCTGTGTACCTAATAGGTACTAATCTGTATCTATTGAAAAAACAAATGAAAAGTAATACATGAACCATAATTTACTTAACTGTTCCCCTACTGCTGAATACTAAGGTTGTTTTCAGTTTTGGGTCGTTCCAATGACAAGTAAATAATGTGAACAGATTTTTATTTCTTTAGCCTAGATTCTCAAAAGTGGTGTTGCTAGGTCAAAGCATGGATATTTTTAAGGTTCATAAAACATATTTCCAAATCACTTGTCAGAAAGGTTGTCTAAGTTGGAATTTTGAACTGTTTCCTTTTTTGCTTTCTTAATTTTGAATATATGGAACACATAAGAGGAAAGTGGTTAAAATAGTAAAGCTTAGCTTCCCACTCCTATAAAACTGATTTATTGAATGCTTATTCTGTGCTAGACTTAAGATTTTGGTATTTACTTCTTATGTGGCACATATTATTAACCCAGTTTTACAGATGAGGAAATGTGGTCCTAAAAAGCTTAACAGATTTTCTCAAGCTCATACAATCCAGACTATCACATGTCAGATCATTTATTTTTAACCACACACTTCCCACTGCTGGCTAATTTACATTTGCTCCAAAACTGCTGCAGGTTCAATGTCACCTCACTCAAATCCTCTGCTTCCTAACTGCTTCGCTCATGTAAATATCTTCCCACCCACCTGCGAGTCCTTGTTTCCTTGCCACATGATACTAGAAGCTGGGTTGTCATTCCCTTCAGGTCCCTAGAGAGGGCCTAACTCAGCTGACCTTTCAGACCCCTCCTGTATGGTTCACTCTGAGATGCTTCTCATCTTTGCATGTTGGTTAACATGGAGATAAATGGCCCATTCCTTCAGTTATGTCCCCATTCCTGTTTACAGGGGTGATCCATTTTGATCCAGCATTGAAACAGGTCCCTAACCACACAATAATCATATATAACCACACAATAATCATACAAGGAGCATGCTGTGCTTATAGTAATAGGGCATTTAACCCTCTGGGGATTCTTGGTGTTAAACTCTACATAGCTTGCAGGCTATTTAGAGGAGAGGAGCACTGTCTGTGTTAGGTTGCAAATGTTCACCTGGGCCCATCTTTGTCCCCCAGGTTAGGGTAGAACTTGCTGTCAGGTTGGGGGATGGTGCAGCATTTCGCATGTTTGAGGTTTATCCCTGTTAGTAACTTCCTCTAATTTCTCTTAACCTTTAGGCTCTCCCTGCTTGTCCTATCCAAGCCACCTGTGAAGCTGCCTCCAAGGAGGAAAACAAGGAAAAAAATCGATATGTAAACATCTTGCCTTGTGAGTGTTTGCAGAGTTTCCTGTCATATAATCTGAAACTGCATCCTTAGCCATATATTTTTGAGGATGAAAGGAATCTTGTGATTGAACATAGGAGGGTTGGTAATAAGAGTAGTGTCAAGCCTTTGGGCTGGAAGAGCCTTTATGGTCACTTTATGTGTTCATAAGTTCAACAAGGGAGCTTGACCAGGTTTTCGTAGCAGGCCTAAAGTTTCTAGGTGAAGAGGAGCGGTTTCACGGGGACCAGATAGGATATGTGTGGTTGTTACGGTTTTTCACAGTGCTTATGGCAAAGAAATCCTAATAGAGTTCTCTTCATAACTCCTTCCCATTGCTATTCAGTTGATTTATAACCTTGTAACATACATTTCTCTAAGCCAGTGGTCTCCAGAATGGGATATGCATAATCCAGTGGGATGTGACAGCAAAATGTTTGAATTTTGTTTTTTTGTTTTTTTAATTGCCTTTTCAAGAAAAATTTATCCTTTAAAAATTTTTATGGTGTATTTTGGGTACATAGTACATTAGAGAGGCCACTATATGAGGCATTTATAGATACTCATGTCTTATTCATATATGAGTATATGCATATTATGTATATTTTAAAAATGTAATTGGTATTCTGATTACATTGCTTTGACTTTTTTCTTTTAACAGTGTATATTGGCAGTTCATCTGTCAAGAAACAGAAATAATCACTTTCCTTTTTTTTTTTTTTTAAGATTTATTGATTGATTTATTTGACAAAGATCACAAGTAGGCAGAGAGGCAGGGAGAGAGAGAGGAGGGAGGAAGCAGGCTCCTTGCCAAGCAGAGAGCCCGATGTAGGCCTCGATCCCAGGATCCTGAGATGATGACCTGAGCCGAAGGCAAAGGCTCCAACTCACTGAACCACCCAGGCGCCCAATCACTTTCCTTTTTATCAGCTCCTTACTGTTCCATGTTGTGGATATATCTAAATCTATTTAACTAGTCCCTGAATGATGGCTGAGATGCGTCCAAATTATTGCTGTTATGAACAGTGTTGAAGTGACATCTTAATGCACATAGGCACAGATGTCTCACCTGGCCTGGTTGTATCATTAACTGAAACATTAATTTTTTTTTTTCCTAGATGATCACTCTAGAGTCCATCTGACACCGGTTGAAGGAGTTCCAGATTCTGATTATATCAATGCTTCATTCATCAATGTAAGGAACTTGAGCTTTTCTCATTATTACCTTGAATGACCATGGGCTACCATCTGCTGGCTCCTTCCAGCTGCACATTAGAAGGAATATTTGTCATTTCAAGTTTTCCCTGAGGAGTCTAAATTTTTTAAGAGACCAAAAGAATGTATTTTTAAGATTTTCTTTATTTGACAGCACAAGCAGAGGAGTGGCAGGCAGAGGGAGAAGGAGAAGCGGGCTCCCCACTGAGCTAGAGCCCAATGCAGAACTCAGTCCTAGGACCTTGGAATCATGACCTAAACTGATGGCAGGCGCTTAACCCACTGAGCTGCCCAGGCGCCCCAAGACTGAAAAATCTTTTTTGAAGATCAGATAGTTTCATATGTATTCCTACATTCTTACTCTTTGGTCATTCCTAAAGATTCCCCATGCATATCTAAAAGTGTACTTTTCTGTAGGAGTCAGTGAATCCTTTTTGAGCTTATTCAGATAACTAAGAATAAAAGCAGGTCTTAGCCATCTTTAGTAAAAGTGAAGGAGAAGAACAGGACAAGAATATCTGATACCAGGTTAGCTTGGTTAGTTATGTCTACTCTGAACCAAGGTCTGAGGGAAGAGCTTAAACTGGGAGGAGATTTTTTAGTGGTGATTTAGTGAATGTTCACAGAAATGGTCCAAGAGACTTGAGTATGTTTTGTAAGCTGTGTGAGGAGGCAGTAAAAGAAAGTTTGAAAAAGAAAGAGCACAGGTAAGCGTAAGCCAGCAAGCTAGCAAGAGCAAGCCTGACTACTGAAGCTGGATGTGTGAAGAGAATACCCATAGAATTTGCGCACTGTGTTCACAGCAGCATCAATCACAATGGCCAAAAGGCGGCATCAACCAAAGTGTCCTTCAGTGGATGAACAGAGAAATGAAATGTTGTATATGCATACAATGGAGTATTACTCAGTCTGAAAAAAAAGTAGAAATTCTGATACACGTTACAGCTTTGAAGATTTACGCTAAGTGAAATAAGGTCACAAAACAACTTCATTGACGTGTAATTCACATACCATAATTTTCACCCATTTAAAGTTTACAACTTTGTGGTTTTCAGTATATTCACAGATATGTATAACCATCACTAGTCAACTCTACTTTTTTTTTTAAGATTTATTTATTGATTTATTATATTCACAGATATGTACAACCATCACTAGTCAACTCTTTTTTTTTTAAGATTTATTTATTGATTTATTTGACACAGAGAGAGAGATCACAAGTAGGCAGAGAGGCAGGCAGAGAGAGAGGAGGAAGCAGGCTTCCCACTGAGCAGAGAGCCTGATGCGGGCCTTGATCCCAGGACCCTGAGATCATGACCTGAGCCGAAGGCAGCGGCTTTAACCCACTGAGCCACCCAGGCACCCTCAACTGTACTTTTTTAAAAGATTTTATTTATTTATGGGGTGCCTGGGTGGCTCAGCTGGTTAAGCGACTGCCTTCGGCTCAGGTCATGATCCCGGAGATCTAGGATCGAGCCCCACATCAGGCCCCCTGCTTGACAGGAAGCCTGCTTCTCCCTCTCTCACTCCCCCTGCTTGTGTTCCCTCTCTGGCTGTGTTTCTCTGTCAAATAAAAAATCTTTTAAAAAAAAAATTTTTTTTTAAGTAAAAGATTTTATTTATTTATTTATTTGACAGAGAGAAACACAGCGAGATAGGGAACGCAAGCAGAGGAAGTGGGAGAGGGAGAAGCAGGCTTCCCGCTGAGCAGGGAGCCTGATGTGGGACTCCATCCCAGGACCTTAGCATTAAGACCTGAGCCAAAGGCAGATGCTTAAGGACGGAGACACCCAGGTGTCCCACTAGTCAACTTCAGAATATTTTCATAACCTCAAAGAAACTTGAACCTCTTAATTTTTTTTTAAAGGTTTTATTTGTTTGAGAGAGGGAGTGAGCATAAGCAGGGGAGGGCCAGAGGAAGAGGGACAAGCAGAACCCCTGCTTAGCCCGGAGCCTGTCATAGGGTCAATCCCAGGACTCTGAGATCATGACCTGAGCCAAAGACAGACACTTAACTGAATCACCTTTTCAAATTTTGTTCATACCAATAAGAACTGTATTGTCCATTTACAGTTAATCCCCATATCTACCCTTGGCAATCCCTTACCAAGCCCTTCTTGCACAGAGAGCTAAGACCATATAAGAATCTTGAAGAGTGGGGCGCCTGGGTGGCTCAGTTGGTTGGGCGACTGCTTTCAGCTCAGGTCATGATCCTGGAGACCCGGATCGAGTCCCACATCGGGCTCCCTGCTCAGCAGGAGGCCTGCTTCTCCCTCTCTCAGTCCCTCTGCTTGTGTTCCCTCGCTCGCTGTGTTTCTCTCTGTCAAATAAACAAAATCTTTAAAAAAAAAAAAAAAAAAAAGAATCTTGAAGAGAAGTGGTCACCCAGGACTGTGGAGGGTGGCATCAGGCAGGGGGGAATGAGACCTGTGGTTTGTGGTTCAAAAGCAAACCTGACATTAGTCACAGGAGTAGGGTCTTGAGGAATATTTTTATTTTTAACTGATACGAATGCAGCTACCATCTAGAGCCAGCCAAGAAATTGACTTTCAGAATCCAAAAACATCTCAGGAACCAGGGAGCCACATTTTATCTTTCCCTCAATCATAACACAAGGAAAAGCAGTAGATTTGCCTCATTTTAGTTATACCTTACTGGTTATACAGTGCTGCTGTATCACGGTGTTGGCCTGCATTCATAGGGGACATATGGCAGTCTTGGCTGGGACAGGAAGTATTTTGGGGCTGGGCCCTCCAGCAGTGCTGTTAAACTGTTCGTGGCCCACAAGCTCCTGTGAGAAATTAGTGCCTTCTGGGGCCCTGGGTGGCTCAGTCGTTAAGCATCTGCCTTCGGCTCAGGTAATGATTTCGGAGTCCTGGGATCGAGCCCCACATTGGGCTGCCTGCTCAGCGGGAAGCCTGCTTTTCCCTCTCTTACTCTCCCTGCTTGTGTTCCCTCTCTAGCTGTGTTTCTCTCTGTCAAATAAATAAATAAAATCTTAAAAAAAAAAAAATTAGTGCCTTCTTGTGGAGCAGAGATATGTCATGGCTTAACACATTCCAAGAGCTTCTCAGTTTTAATGACAAGTTTAGTTACAAACAGTTTAAGCCTCTCTCAGTTTCCATCTTCTAATGATTAAAAATATTTGTAGGGACGCCTGGGTGGCTCAGTTGGTTAAGCGACTGCCTTCGGCTCAGGTCATGATCCTGGAGACCCGGGATCGAGTCCCACATCGGGCTCCCTGCTCGGCGGGAAGCCTGCTTCTCCCTCTCTCACTCCCCTTGCTTGTGTTCCCTCTCTCGCTGTGTTTCTCGCTGTCAAATAAATAAAATCTTTAAAAAAAAAAAA
>PITA01018968.1:0-38952 GCA_004023965.1 Spilogale gracilis | reverse complement strand
GGTGGCAGGGGCCTTGTGCAGGGGTGAGGGGTAGGACCAGCCCTGTCTCCAGCCAGGCTGCCCGACCTTCCAGCAGCCAGGACAACCCCAGGAAAGTAGGGGTCACTGTCCACTCTGGGACTGTGAGCTTGTCAGGACAGCTCCTGTCACATCCCTGCCACTGTGTCCTACCCCCACCCAGGGCGCCCTCCTCAGTCCCCCAGCTGCGATGGAGCCGTCACCCCTCTGAACTCTGCAGCCTGAACAGTTTAGCTCAGGGGTAGTCGGTCACCCCCGGACGTGACTGACCGGCTGAGGCAGGTCTGAGTCCTGGGGGAAGATGCCCTCATTGCATTCATCTTTGTTGCCCCCACACCACCCAGCCCACCCTTGATGAACACAAAGTTGGAGAGTGACTGTTCTCTCCGTGGGTCAGAGGTCACCCTGGCCCCAAAGCGGCAGGCTGACGAGCCTGGTCTGTCCCCCTTCGTGCTTCTGAGAAATATGAATCCAGTGTCAACATGTGGAAACACAGAGATTTCCCCCGAGGCTCCAATGGCTTGATTCTCCTGAGGTCGCCAGAAATGGGGCAGCGCTGGGCCCACACCCCCTTGTGCAGCGATCGGTGGGTGAGTCCCGCTGCCCCTGTAGACAGGCCTGTGCCTGCAGTCCGGACGGTCTCCACCGCACCCCAACATCGCCCAACATGAGGCCCAGGACCTGCTCCCCAGACTCCTGTACCGAGTCGTCCATGGGACCCTGGCCGACCATGTGACCTAGGCCAGCCTCACAACCTCCCTGAGTGCCGCCCCTTCATGACCACAGCAGTGAAAGGACTCACTGCTCAAGGCAGAGATGGGCCGAGTCCGTATCCAGACGAGCTGGGCCCTGGCCGGGCAGGTGGGAATGCCCAGAAGGTGATGGCTGCTGGGGTGGGGTCCTCACTCCTTTGACCAGTGCCAGGCCTGCCTGGGCCTCGAGGTCTGACACCCAGCTAGAGACAGAGGAATAAATTCGGCCCTTTCTCTCCAGCTGTCTCTGCCTCCACCTTCCGCCCCAGCCCACCACGCACCGGGTCCCACACCCAAGGGGAGCCGTGCAGAGCCCGGAGTCCTGCCACGTGGGGCCCACATTTTCCATAGTCCTCGTCACCCCCAGTCCCTAGACACCCTGTGGGCGGACCCGTTCGGATTTTCTCCCACATTTTGTGCCCGGATGTCAACCCCCCAGCGTTCCCACAGCGACTCCAGGACTGCGTGGGAGGTGGAATGGAACTTGCCAGGGCTCTTTCTCCTCCCCCGCCCCCACTCCACCAGGGAGGCCCTTCAGAACTCGCCAGATGTGGTGTATCTTTGGGATTAATGCACACACCATGTGACGTACTTGGAAGGCCATCGGCAACTGTACTCCAGTGACTCTCGGCTGCATTTTTCTCGCTGTTTGGCCCCAACCTCAGCCTAACTGTGGCCACACTCAGCCCACAAGCAGGGCAGACGCCGGTTCTGTGCCTGGTGGCCCTGCGTCCCCATAGAGGCACCCAAGAGTGAACAGCGGCTGTGCCCGGCCAACGGAGCTGCCGCCCTGACCGACAGGGACGAGGTCCAGTTGCCATGGAGAGCTGGGGGTCCGGGGCCAGGGCTCAGCCTCGGGGCGCCAGCCTCTGATCTGCGGGGCCACACGGGGCACGGCCGGGCACTCTAATGACACCTCTAACGGCTGCGTCTGAGTGTCCAAGTGTGTGTGCAGGTGTGTGTGTGTGTGTGTGTGTGTGTGTGTGTGTGTGTGTGTCTTCACACACATAGCTCCCACCCCACAGGTGTGGCAGGGACACAGCCATGTTCTCGCAGAGTTCTTCTGCTCTGAGGGGCCACTGAGAGCCACTCGTGTTTCCCAGGCAAGCGGCTCCTGTCCCCCCAGCTCTGGGAATACCCACCTCATCCCTTCCTGTCCCTCTCCCACTGGCCATCCCTCCCTCTCCTCCTTCCTCTGCCCCTCCCTCGCCTGCCTTGTCCCTCCCCTCCCCTCTCTCCTTCCCTCTTTGCAGCTTCAGTCCTGCACTTCCGGCCTCAGGAGGGGGATGGGCTGAGAGGACCGCAGCCTCCCCGCCTTGCATGGAGGAGCTGGGACACAGGTTCCCAGCCATGCCCCCACCAGGGAAAATGCACACATCATGCGTGCATACGCCCATCCACACCTCCATCACCTGTGCAGAAGGTAAGCAGGGACCAGACGCAAGCCCTCCTCTCCGGGTCTTGGTTTGGGGTTCCCCAGAAGCAGACCCTGAGGTGAGGTTTCAAGGTCCAGTAGTTCATTCAGGAGGGAGCCCAAGCAATGCCAGTCAGGGGTGTGGGGCAGGGAGACCAGGAAGGGAAGGAGCCAGCCAGTGAACCTTCTGCCTGTTTTCTGGGAAGCAACCAGGTATCTGCAATACTCCGAGCCCGACCCTGGGGCACACATCAGAAGATGGGCCCCACCCTCTAGCAAGTGACCGCCCTGGATGAATAGAGCCTCGCCCTGCTGGGGGCCCTCCTCACGGACGTGCTTCTCAGGGTCATCTCATCCAAGGCCCAACAGAGCTGGCCACTGCTCCAACTCCTTGGAACATTAATCTCACAGCTCTGCAAGGAGAGGAAAGCAAGGTAGAGAGCAAGTGACAACAGGCCGGCAATGGAGGGCAGGCCCCAGACTCACAGCTGTGCCAGTCTTGGATCTGGCTTCCTGTGACCCACCCTGGAGCTCTGTCTTGCTTTTATTTCCCAGCTTGTCTCCCCCCAAATCAACAGAGTCCACACCTGCTGGGCTCCCCAGCTGACCTCCCAGTCGGGTCATGTGACACAAAGCTTGTGAGAGAGTTGTTCAAACTTTTTTAATTCAACCCGCACTGAGAAACACATTTCTCATTGTCACACACACACACACATGCACACACACACACACACACACACACACACACACGTCTATTTATAGAAGAACGAAGCAGAGTTTTCCCCAAACACTGGGTACTCTCAGCGCCGGCCAGCACTCATCTAGTCTCTTCTATCTAAAGCGCCAGCTCGACACTCCCCATTGATTGCAACACCCACTAATGATCACAGTCTGCAACTTGGTGAACTGCATGAGTAAATATCGTGTGTAGACAGTGTTTGAACAGATACCATTCATCCTACACTCGTGGGGGGGTAACCCACTTTCTCCTCTAGTCCCAGGGGGGCAGGACAAGGGCTATGGCCATGAGACTCTGAGAGGTCACGACAGACCAGATGGCAGAGCCCTGTCTGCAGCCAGTCAAGCCTGGGGTCTCCGCTGGGCCAAGTGTAGGGGCTGGGCCCCCAGAGGAGCAGCAGTCCCCTTCCCAGGAGCCCCAGACCTACCTCCTGACCCGCCCTTGGGAGCAAGTTCTCAGGGGCTTGCAGACAGCCCCAACCCCCAGAACCAAAGAAACATTTACTACTTTAATAATAATTATTATAATGATATTATAAATTAAATATAGTATTTTGCATTTAATAATTTATTTTATATTTATAATAAAGAAACTTAAACTATTATAAATAAAACACAATAAAGAAAATATTCATATTAAATCCTGTTCATCGGCTGGCGAGAGTTAGTCCTGCTGTCACGGGGGGCTGCCGGGAGCTTCCGTGACCCCGGCCAGCGCCCAGGGCCCGCCACACTCCAGCTCACTTGGTGCTCGGCCTTAGAGGCACACCTGATGGCTCAGGTCCCAGTGTTCACAGTGGTGGCAGCAGTAACGAGGACCATAAGCAGTGACACCGTCCCCCCACCCCCACTCCCGGAGCGCCCGCCTCACAGCCCCTCAGCACTGAGTCCCTGGGTGACCATGCCCTCCTCATAGGCCAGCCTCTGCAGGCTGATGTTGCGGCCATTCTCCTTTTGTCGTCCACGACATTCTCCTCACCACGTTTGTCTCTCGACAGACGCTGTCGCTCTGGTCTCCTTCATGTCCACGCCACTGACAGGGACAGCCATCCTGGCCATCCTCGTGACATGGCCTTGTGGGTTCTGATAGACCAATTTGAACCAGATCACACCTGAGTTCCCATACAAAGCCACATTTCCCTTCCCAGTCCTTCCTGGAGCAGGAGTGAGGGTCTCGTGGTGTTCAGGAAGTCATGGGGCCAGGCTGATGGCTCAGGGGCTCCGAAGCGGCTGATGAGGGGGAAAGGGAAGCAAAGGACATAACCTCCGCTCCAAGCAGGGAGGTTGGGGCAGAGCTGGTTCCAACCCCAGCCCCCTGGGAATATTTTGGCCACCACCGTCCTGCCACCTGAGCCGGGTGTTCATGGTACCAAGGACTGGGCCCCAGGACTCCACACTTCAGACCTCTGAGTCCTTCTCCATCCTCTTGCTTCCCAGAGAAATCTCTGTGTTCTTCCGAGGTGGGCATTCTCATCCCTCTTTGAGGCCCCGGAGGTGGCAGAGCTGAGTGGGGAACATGTTTTCTGGAGTCACCTCCCCAGCTCCAATCCAGCTCTGCCACTTCCTGCTGGGTGACCTTGGGTAAATCACTGAAGCTCTCTGTGCTTCTTTCCTCATCTGAAGAACATCCTGGGTATCAGGGCACAGGATAGAAGTCTCTGCTGCCCACCTACCCCACCAAGCTTTGAGGCTTTCATACATCGTTCCTCTTATAAATATTCTTAAGAGATCTATCTTTGCATATTTGTCTAATTATTTCCCTGGGATAAATTCCTGGCCATGGAATTTGGAGCCTGAAGTTAAGCACCTTTAGTCACAACTGCTCTGCATTGCCAAATTGCCCTCCAGAAAGGTTGTAGCAATAAACTCACCTAAGAGGTGTGGTTTTATTTACTGAAAAGTTCCTCCACCCCACATTTCCTTTAATTCACCGTTTGCCTTTATTAGGCTTATACCTCTCTTCAAAATCCTCACTTCCTAATACATAATCTCAGAATTTAATACCGTTTCCCCTTTCAGGTCATTACTAATATAAGGTCTACCAGACCATGTGAGAGCTCCGCCAGAGCCTTGGGAAAGAGATGTAGAGCTGCAGAGAATAAAACGTACTAATCCACAGAGATTTTGCAACTGAGAGTGCTTGGTGGGGCAGGGGGGTGGGGGGGAGGAAGAAGTGCTCTCCAGGCTCCAGCCTCGCCAGACAGGTTCCTCTGACCCCAGGACCTGGTCATGGTACTGCCCACCCCCCAGCACCCCCAGACCTTCCCCCCGAGCCAGGAACAAACCGAAAACCCTCCCCTAGGAGACCAATGTTCCCTGCATCCCTGACCTTCTCCAACCACCCCAGATGCCTTCCTCTGCCACACTCAGCCCCGCCAGCCTCCCCACTGTCCTCAAACAGCCTGGCTCATGCTTGCCTCTGTGCCTCGGCATGGCTGTTCCCTCTGTCTGGAAACTCTTCTCCCCAAAGATTCCCAGGCCTACTCCCTCACTTCCTGTCCCTGCTGGGTATCACCAGAGCAGCTCCCTGACCACTTATGTGAAACAGAGCATCCCCTCCTTCTCTAGCCCTTTGTCCTCCTTTATGGTCCCCACATTCATCACTAATCACTAACTGGCATTAGAGCAAACATGCGGTTGTTTATCAGTTTATTGTGTCTCTCCCACGAGATCGGAGGTTCCGTGAGGCCAAAACCTCATCTGTTATGTTCACAGCACATCCCCGGTGCCCAGCACGGGGTCTGCTCAGGAAACACAGAGCATGCTGGGTGAATGAGCAGCTCATTCCCAGTGTCTGCAGCGGCCCATCTCACCAGGTGTGAACGAGACCAGCCACCTGCTCACCACACCCATGTGCTCTTCCTGGATACACAGGACAATGACATTTCCCAGCCTCCTTGCCGTGACTCTAGGGACATATGCCTGAGTTCTAACCAAGAGAACAAAGGCACAAGGAACGTAAGACAAGAGCAGACTGAGCCCTAAACGCTCTAAGCCTCTTGTCTCCCGTCCCTGACAGGATGACCTTGAACACACAAGTTGAGGATGGTGACATCGTGAGATGGAAGGAGCCTGAACCCTTGAGCCGTGGCTTAGAGAGATCTCGCCAGGAGAACGTCTCCACTTGGGAGACCAGGACAAGAGCGCTGTCTTTGTCCACCTTGGGGCTTGGAGGCACGTGTCACAGCAGCAGCCCACACTCACCGCGTACGGCAATGTCTCCGGGAAACGCTGTCACAGTTTGTTGAGATGTGGCCAGGAACGCACTCAGCCTCCTTTGCCTTCTCGCCCCCCGGGCCACTGAGCGGGGCCGTTGTCTGAGACCCACCCCACACCTGCACACCTGTCATGGCCAGAGCAGGTGCACGATGAATCCGAGAGCGGGCCTTCTCCCTGGCCTCCCCAAGTTCCTGGCCGGAGCACGGTCCCTCCGGCACGGCCTCTGCACAAGCACAGCTCCCCTGGGCTGAGCCGGCAGCAGGGCTGGGACCACCTGGCCCACTCCTCCCGCACCAGGGAGCCACTTAGGCACCAGCGCTTGTAGCTCCCACGGGGCTGACACTCCCGGCCCCAAGACACCCCGAGGCCTCCTTGGCTGCTTGGTAATCAGACCAGGTACCTGAGAGGAGGCATTTGACTTAATTGAAAATCCTCCTCATCAAAGAGAGCATCCATGCTCCGTGGCCCTTTCTTCCCTCGCCAGTGACCATTAACCTTTAAAAAGACGCTTTATGAGCCATTTGCTGAGCCTCGTTCTCTGTGCCAAGGTGTAATGAGGCTTATAAACAGGCCAGGCTTGGGAGGCAGCGAATGTGAGAAATGTCACAAATGAGAGGCCCGGGCACAGCAGGCCCTGGGCCCCTCAGCCACGTGGGTGCCAGGAGTGGACGTGTCAGCAGCCACGGGGCTCTGAGATAGCCAAGGCCAAGTCCCATTCAAGAACTGAGCCCCACCAAGCCAACAGGGGAATGAGGTCCTGTCGCTCCTCTGGTCAAATCCCTCTGCTGCTCCCATCTGACTGGGAGTAGAAGCCACGTTCTTACAGTGACCTGGGGACCCACCTGACTCAGCCCCTCCTCACTGCTCTGATTCCCTCTGGCCCCTACCCTCTCCCTCCTCTCTGGATTCCCTGCCCTCCTGGCCGCTCCTGGAAATACCAGGTGCAGGCCTACCCCAGGGCCTTTGCACAGCCATTCCTTCTGCTGGGAAAGCTCCTCCCCTCAGAGAGTCTCAGGGTTGCTCCGTCTCCATCACTTTCTGGGGGAAAGCTCCAGAAGAATTACATCCCCACCACATCTCGCACACTCACTGTCCCTTTCCTGCTTTATTTCCCACCAAAACACTGGCCAGGACTGACTGATCATTCCTTACACAAATTTACATTCATGGCAGAGTTGGTCTTTCTTCATCAGGACATACGCCCCACAAGGGCAGGGATCCTTCTGTTTGTGTGTTGGGTTTTCTCAGTGCTTTGTGCCTGGTACCTGTAACAGTGTCAAACACGTAGTGGAACTTCCTAAATCTCTGTGGGATACATGAGTGAATACATATCCATGCATAAAGTTACACCACCAGGCAAACCTCTGAGACTTGGAAGGACTTGTTTATTCTAAAATGAATAAGGTGGAGTTCTAGAAACTGCGTCCCTCCATTTGCTGGAGGGAAAGATTAAGAAATGCAGATTACCTGGTGGATCACCCTCATTCCGGGGGCCCAGAGGCTGAGGACCATCCTGGAGCACGCTGCTCCCCCAGAAGCGACGAGTAATTAACACAGTTTATGGGCGCACCTTGCCGGTCGTTTACACTCTGCCAGGACTCCTGTCCCCGCACATCTCCCCAGGGCAGCTCCTCCTATCCCCTAGGTGTCAGCTCCCATGTCCCCTCCTCAGGGCACTCCCGATCTAACGGGACACCCCCCATCACATCCCCACGGTTTACCTTCCCCGATGCACTGGTCACCTCGATGCACTGGTCACTCTGAACTTCTCTGGGTCCCGCATCTGTGTACCTGCTTCTTCTCTGTCAGTGCCCCATGAGGACAGCAGCTCCCTGCCTGTCTGGTCGTGGAACCTCTGCCCCTCACCGGGTCCCACACGCACTGGGTGCTCCGTGAACACTTGTGGCATGAATGGTGAGGGGGAGCCAACCCTATGTACACTCCAAGGACTTGTAAAGTCACACTGGACATTTCCAGTTCTTATAGGACCTGCAAATAGAATTTGCTGTTGTCTCAGGGGGTGAGGTAGTGCTTATTGAAACCGGAGCATGACCTATCTGACTCTCCCAAATCCCACAACTGAACAGAGTTGTCACAGTGTTGTGAATTTGTTGACGCACACAGATCATTTGAGCCTTCTCTTTTCTCCTTCTGACCCCTCCCCGCTTCTGTCAGCAACGCACACACAATATCCCAGGAAGACCACCCCACCCAAACCTCCAGCCCAGTGTTTCCAGTGGAGCCGGCCTCCCTCCATGCCCTGGTCCAGCGACCAAGGCCAAGCCGACCCGCACACCCCTCGTCCAGGGGCCAGCCTGTGACCCCAGTAGTCCAGCGCTGGGCAGTCCAGAACGGCGTCAGGACCCTTGGCTCGCTCCGCTCCGTAGTGAGCACGATTGTGGCGTCCCTTTGCTGTGCGGTCTCCGTTACTCCACGGGGAGCGTGCTTGTAGAGTTCACTAGGCAGTGGTGAACCAGCTATGATCTTCCCGAAAGCAGGGGCCGGAGCATCCAGCAGGACCCCGGGTGGGCATTCTGGGCTCTCTTCCCATGCCTGCATTGCGATGACTGTCCCCACCCTATGGTTTTCTCCTCCATCGATTCCATGAACAGGTGGCGGGCAGTGAGGACCTGGGACCCTTGGAGTTAGGTCCAGCTGAGTTTGGATCCCATCAGAGCCACACACTAGCCACACGGGCTGACACAGATCGCTTAGATCATCCAGGCATCTGTTTTCTCACTTGTAAACCGAACCTCAAAGTACCCACCTCATGAAGGATGCAGCAGTGTGGTCTCAAAAGCACCCGTCTGCGAGTAAGACAGACTTGGACTCTTGACGCTGCTTCCGCCATTCCCTAGATGTCTGAGGTTGGCTGGCTTAACCTTTCTGATCCTCACTGGCCTACAGAATGAAGATAAAAACATTGCCTTCACTGGGGTTTTGTGAGCATTAAGCGAGACCATCTTTGTCAAGCTCCTCGCATGGTTTCAGGGTCCCCATTAGAAGGCAGAAGATGCTCCCAGCTCCCCTGAACCCCAACTGCCCTGAAGAGCTCTCTCCCAGGCTCAGCACCCGTGACCCCACTGATTTTCAGGATCCCTCACATGATCCAACAAACTAACAGAGGCTTTCCTCAGGTCGATGCTAGTATATTAGAACCAGAATTTTCCACTCCTAGAGCTACTAGGATTAATATCCTGACCACACGAAGAATCCCCTCAGGAAAGGAGAAGTCGAAAATACCAACGATTCTGTAGAAAATGGGCAGAGTCTTGAGCCAGCTCTCCGCACAAGAGGAAACGCGAGCGAATGGCCAAGAAAAACACGAAAACATTCCTAACCTCCACGGCACTAGGGAAAGGCAAATTAAAACATAATGAGACACTACATAACACCCACCAGATTGGGGGAAATCTCACAACCCACAAAGTCAAGCATTAGGGGATCACAGAGCAGGAGACCTCTCACCCACTGCTGGTGAGAGAGAAGTTGTTACAACTGCTTTCAGGGGCACATTCGGTTTTTTCTAGTTACTATGGTGCCGTGCACACGTGGTGGTCCAGCAGTTCTACTCCTAGGAATATAAGCAAGGGCACGGCTTCCATCAGGGAATCTTCAAAACACCAACATTTTTTAAGTAAATAAAATAGATCGAAGCACTGTCACCCGTTACAAGGATAAGAATATGTCGCGATATCTCTTTGTTGTACGTGCATGTGAGTGTGTGTGTGTGTGTGTGTGTGTGTGTGTGTGTGTGTCTGGGTTACGATGCAAATCACATTTCTTATCTAGGGTGAAATCAAAAAATGAAAAGCCACTGGTGAGAAGAACCTTGCACTCATGCACAGGAGGAATGCATTAGGACATTCGTAGCAACACTGTCCTTAAGCCCTAAGTGCTCATCAGTGGGAAAATGGATACATGACTCCTGTCCCCATCATACATTGAAAAGCCACACAGACATGACAAATGCACAAAACCAGATGACTACTTCAACATGAAAGAGAATGGTCAACAAAAATAGACATCTCGTAAATGCCCATAGCAAGCGGGCACACAGAAACACTCACACGGTAGAATTCCGAATATCAAAGTTCTCAAACTAATCTCACCTGTCTTCAGTCTATTTGGGCTGCTGTAGCACACTCTGCGGCTTAAACAACATTTGCTTCACCAGTTCTGGAGGCGGGAGGGCCCCAGATCAGGGCACCAGCAGGTTCTGTGTCTGGTGAGAGCCTGCTTCCCAGTTCGTTCCCGGCCGTCCGGTCCCTGCGTCCTCACAGGATAGGAAGAACAGGAAAGCTCTCTCGTGTCTCTTCTTATAAAGCACTAATCCCACTCACGAGGGCCCCACCCTCATGACCGCATCACACAAAGGCCCCCAACTCCTGATACCATTTTGGGGGTTAGGATGCAACCATAAGTTTTGGGGGGACACTAACAATATAACAACCATACACAAGTGATGCACACATACATGGTGGAACTATGAAGAAAAGCACGGAAATAATAAAGACAAAATCAGGAAAGTGGTTCCCTCTGTAGGGGGAGGGGAGGGACTAGGGTTCACAAGTGGTTCCCTGGGAACATCAAAGGTTCTATTTCTTCAGTGTTCAGTGCATCCGTGTTCTCTACATCTTACCCAAATTGTATGAATGCTCATTTTCCTAGTTAATATTTAGTAAAGCAACTACAAATAAAATACAGGGAATGGCAGGAACGTGGATGAACCGTCACGAGGGACCATGGAGCTCTTTCGGCTCAAGGGACTGGCCTCCTCTCAAGGCACAGGTGTTTGTCAGTCAGCAGACCTCCCCCAGGCGGGACTGGCTGGGACGCCATGGGGTACGACCATGACACCTGCTGTGACATCCGGCATATCACCAGGCTGGGCCACCACGCTCATGCGAAATCATCTTCCCCCACCCCATGTAGCAAGGAACATGCTAAATTCTAGGTTTCCCCATGAACGGAAGTTCTCACGTCAATCTTTGCTCTTCAGTTCTTCACCATGAAATAACTTCCCAAAGTTTTGCTTGGGTTTATTTTTCCATGTATTTTGTATTTTAGAATCAGAGTGAAAAGATAATCATAATTCTATAAATTTTGTCTCTGTCAGTCATGATAATCATGGCTTAATCTCTCTTATTATTATCTAGTTTTTTAAGCTCTGCACTACCTGGGGACATTAATCAGGATCTTTGGTTTCCGAATCATAAGACGGAAACCGAATATGAACTATTTAAGTGAAGAAAGAATGCATTGGCCACCATAGCTGAGAAGTTCGTATGTTCTTCTTGCTTGAGGTACAGTTTGTATTCAGAGCTTTGAGTGGTTCCTGTGGGTGCCCCCAGTTGCCCTCTCCCTCTCTCTCCCTCCTTCTCTCTCTTAACTGGGCTCTCCTTTGTGTTTACTTCATTCTCAGGAAGGCTCCTCAGATGGTAGAGAACAATGGTGCCAGTGGCTTTACAACTTGGCCTTCCAAGCTCCGTGACTCCCACAGGAAGGACAGCCCTTTCTCCACAACTTCAGTGAAGTCCCAGCTATCTCTCCCACTGTCCTGCCTTGAGTTATGGGCCCATCTCTGCGCCTAGCACAGTGGCCAGGGGGACAGAATATGGGACCCCTAGGCCTAAGCATGAAGGCATGGTGGTCCCTGAGATGGGGCTCTCAGGAGACATGGGCTGGAAGAACAACAGATGACCATTGTGCCAGGGAACAGAAAATGGGCTTCCTACCCTCTTTGACATTCAGAAACCAGACGGTTGAAAATCATGCATGGTGGTCAATTTTTTGCCACTTGGCCTGGCCACAGTGACCAGATATGTAGTCAAACATTATTCTGGATGCTTCTGTGGGGGTGTTTCATGAGAACATCATTTACTTTATTTTATTTAGGATTTATTTATTTATTTATTTATTTATTTAAGAGAGCGTGTGTAAGCTGGGGGAGGGGCAGAGGGAGAGGAGAGGAACAAGCAGACTCTGCACTGAGCTTGGAGCCCAACATAAGGCTCCGTCTCATAACCTTGAGATCGTGACCTGAGCCCAAATCATGTCAGACACTTAACCGATTGAGCCACCCCTGAGAGCATCATTTATTTTTTTTTTTTTTTTTTTTTGAGAGCATCATTTAAATCAGGGGACTTGGAGTAAAACTGTTGCCCTCCACAATATGGGTGGGACTCGTCTGATCGGTTGAAGGTCTGCATAGAAGAAAGCCTGACCTCTCCCAAGGAAGAGGGAATTCTGCAGCAGACAGCCTTTACACTTGAGCTACAACATCTGCTCTTCTCTTGGCTTCCCACCTGCCAGCCCTCCTGATGATTTTGGACTCACCAGTCTTCATAACTGAGTGAGTGTATTTCTCAAATCTCTTTCTATACATACACATCCTACTGGCTCTGTTCTCTAGAGAGCCCTGACTACTACACTGTGTATCAGGTCCCTATCATTCATGAGAGTGTCTTTTACAACAGTTTTTTACTGTGGTATCTTTGGAACAAAGATCACCCCAAGAACCCTCGCCTATGGGTCGTAAGCAACATGGTGCCAGATTTCATCCATTTCCACCTGCTGGCATTTTCTGCATGAAAACGGCCATTTTGACAAATTGAGGTTCCCTCCCCGACTCTCCAACTGACTCACAACGCTCTCTTTCTCATTTTAGAGACCCAGGTACAAAAAGAGGCGAATACAAGACCAAGTTTGGTGACAACTGAAAAATGACACTTAAGTATTGAGAGTCATTTTTTGGTGGTTTGTGGCAAATTAATATTGTCTGGAGAAAGAAGGAAGGAGGAAGATGGGGAGAGGGAGGGAGGTCCCAGCCAGAGTCAAGGAGGAAGCATCACGCTGGGGACAGGTCCTAGGGTGGATGTCGATGCTGGGACCCTGCCACCTCCGGTGGGTGAGGGCCCATCTGTTCTCCCTAAAGGGTTTAGTTCACCCTGAGCCCCACCCGTCTGCCCAACAGCAAACTTGGCATGTGCTCCTGCAGCCCATACCCCAAGGATGCCCTGTTCCCCGCCCTCTGAGCCTGGTGCCCTGCTCCCCACGTCCTTCTGGTCACGTTGTCTCGTCCTCACTTCAGAGCTCAGCGTGGACTCTGCTGCCTGCCCTCCCAGAGCCCGATGGTGCCGCCACCACCTCTGTCACCCGGGACAGGTTCTCGGAGTCTGCGGTCCCAGGAGGGTCCTTCCTGGCACGTGGTGGGAGGACGGAGCCTCTCCAAGGACCCACGGGACCTCGAGGCCCCAGGGAGCACCGAGAGCTGCAGGAGGAAGCCCCTGCTGGGAGCCACCATGGAGACATGAGGGGACGTGGGGACAGGCCAGCAGGGGCATCAAGCAGGCCTCGGCATGCCACACACAGAACTGGCTCATGTCCCCCCTCCCTGAAACCAAGGCCCTTCTCCCCACTCACGCCCCGGAGCACCCTGTTTTGAAGGATAGCCATGCTGTCCCCACAGTCTCCACCAGAAGCTGCCAGGACAATGGGAAGGGCGGGGCAGAGGGTGTGCACAGAAACACGGATGTGAACAGGGTCAGGCACCTGATGTCCTCTGGGGCTAACGACCACCCCAGGAATAATGTCCCTCTTAAATTCAGTTAAACAGATGCACTTGCATGGGAACGGCTGTCTTCAGAGGGGCCTGGATTCCCATCATTGGCGGGTATCACTTCCCACCTCCTCGACCTGATGTGAGTCAGACACGCTCTGCTCCCCTCCCCATCCAGGCCGCCTTCACGGTGACCAGATGTCCCCCAGGGCCCGGTGGTGCCGTCTCTGTTGGGGGCCCAGTGCAGAGCTTGATGGGGTTTGGGTGGTTTTAATCATAGCAGCAAACTGCAAATGGTCCAGGCACCAGGCTGCTATGGGATTGCTGCTGAGCGAGTCCCTCGGGAATAAAATCATCACTAGATGGCACAGAAAAGTCCTTCGCAGCTTCCTTTTGAATGAGCCGTGAAATAGGCTCTGGGATCGGCCTCCGGGATGGAGCGGTCACGGGGCATGATGCCCAGATCATTGTGGGAGATGTCAGAAGACCAGGTGCCGGCAGGACACGGTGCTCGGGGACACCCTGCCACAATGTGTAATAGACGAGCTCGTGTCCCCAGGGTCCCCGAACCAGAGGCTGGAAGGGACGAGTCTGGAGTGCCTACAGGGTGCCCGATAACCACATGCTAATGAGGCGGCCCCATTGGGGAGACCGAGAACCAGAGCTGGGTCCCCAGCCTCCCACCAGGGCACAGGTGTGGATTCAGGTACAGAAGAGTTCCTGTCTACACTCAGGTTACAGACCCTTCTTCTCCCAGTGAGTGGGGTGCTCCTTGTCAGATGAGCTGCTGGGCCCAGATGACCCTCTGCGTGGGGACTCGGTTTCTTCTTGGCTTGAAGCTGGGTTCCAGCCCCCTGACAGGGAAGGTAGAACCCAGGACTAGCCTGTCCCGGCAGGAATTCTTAGCAAATTAAAGGAACAAAACACATCAAATCAGATTTGTACAAATGCTCTTCAACACGTACTACTCTGTGCCTGTGAGGACACGGTGAGAGGGCACAGAACGCCCACAGTGCAGGTCTGGGGGGGGAATGCCACTTCCTAATGCAGGGTCGGGGAGACTAAGGCGGGGGCTTTGCTATGGGATGACAGGCATGCCCCCTCGTGACCTGCTCCTTTGTGGTTTCCAAGAAGCTCCATGAACAGACACAGAACGCCTGCCAGTGTGGCTTTTCAGTCCCAGTGTTTCCAAAAGCAATTTGGTGGCCCTGTCAAGAGCTTTGAAATAAAAGCACCAACTCCCAATGCAGCCATTGTACACATAAGACTTTCTCTTGAGGAGTAACTCATAAATACAAATTAAAGTTACGTAGGGAGATGTTCAATGCAACATAAATTTTAACAGCAAAAATTGAAAACAAATGTCCAACACCATAGGAATGGAGAAGATTGCATAAATTGTCCAGGGAATGTTGAAGGATAATTTTATAATAGGTTCACATGAAGTTTTTAATAGTATGGAAAATGTTCATGATATCATGAGAAGTGAAAAAAAAAGCAGGTAAAAGGTGTGTGCTGTGCTCTCATCAGACTCACACCCACATTCAGGAAAAATCCTCAAGAGATAAACCAAGATGCCGACAGTGTAGTGTATGAGCAGGGTAGTTAGAATTGGCTTCCAATTTTGGCAGTGTTTTTCCAAATTTTCGAGAATGAGCAAATCTTTTAAAATCAGAAGAAAAAAAGTTACTTAGAGTTGTTGACAGTTACCAGGTAAACAGCTCAATATTCTCTGGTAATTTCTGCAAGATATGTGGTTTATTTTCAGTTACAATTCTGATATCAGAGCTTATAAGATAATGCGAGGAAAGAAATGTTCAGAACAATTATTAATATTCTTTGTTGGCATTTGACAAAGAAATAAAGCAGTCAAATTACTTTGGAGAGTAAAAAGGTGGCGATTTGGTTTTTAAGTGGTATCTTTCACATCTTTGTGCCAGCGAGTCAACTTTTCTGATCTGTCGATCTTTTATTCTTTTAAGTTTATTTATTTATTTAAGTAACCTCTACACCCAGTGTGGGGCTTGAACTCACAACCCCAAGATCAACAGTTACATGCTCTCCTGATGGACCCAGGCTGACACTCCTCTGCTCTGTCAATCTTAAAATGTATAACTATCAAAAATGAACTATTAGGACTTCATCAAGATAAAAAGCTTTTGCGTGGCAAAGGAAACAATTGGCAAAACCAAGAGACAACTGACAGAATGGGAGAAAATACTTGCAAATGTCTTATCAGATAAAGGGCTAGAACAAAGAAGCCAATCAAGAAATGGGCAGAAGACATGAACAGACATTTCTCCAAAGAGGACATACAAATGGCCAACAGACACATGAAAAAATGCTCAACAACACTCAGCATCAGGGAAATACAAATCAAAATCACAATGAGATACCACCTCACACCAGTCAGAATGGCTAAAATTAACAAGTCGGGAAATGACAGATGTTAGCAAGGATGTGGAGAAAGGGGCACCCTCTCATGCTGTTGGTGGGAATGCAAGTGGGTGTAGCCACTCTGGAAAATAGTATGGATATTCCTAAAAAAGTTGAAAATAGAGCTACCATATGATCCAGCAATCGAACTACTGGGTATTTATCCCAAAATACAAATATTTTAATCCAAAGGGGCATGTGCAACCCAGTGTTTATAGCGGCAACATCCACAATAGCCAAACTATGGAAAGAGTCCAGATGTCCATCTACATATGAAGGGATAAAGAAGGTGTAGTGTATATATACAATGGAATATTATGCAGCCATCCAAAAAACCAAAATCTTGCCATGTGTAATGACATGGATGGGACTAGATGGTATTATGCTAAGCAAAGTAAGTCCAAGAGAAAGACAATTATCATTTGATCTCATGGTATGTGGAATTTAAGAAACAAAACAGGATCATAGGGAAGGGAGAGAAAAAAATAAAACAAGATGAAATCAAAGAGGGAGACAAATACCATAAGAGACTCTTAATCATAGGAAACAAACTTAGGGGTGCTGGGGGAGGGAAGTGAGAGGATGGGGTAACTGGGTGATGGACATGAAGGAGGGCATGTGATGAAATGAGCAGTGGGTGTTATATAAGACTAAAGAATCACTGAACGATACCTCTGAACCTAATAATACACTATATGTTACTTAATTGTATTTAAAATAAAAATGGGAGCGCCTGGGTGGCTCAGTTGGTTGGGCGACTGCCTTCAGCTCGGGTCATGATCCCGGGGACCCGGGATCGAGCCCCACATCAGGCTCCCTGCTCGGCGGAAAGCCTGCTTCTCCCTTTCTCACTACCCTTGCTTGTGTTCCCTCTCTAGCTGTGTTTCTCTGTCAAATAAATAAAATATTTTAAAAATAAATAAATAAAATAAAATAAAAATGCATAACTGTCATAAATTTGAGAAATAAATCTATCATTCTGGATAACCTTTTAAAAAATTAGTTTTGAGTACTTTCTGTACAATTTTATCACACAGTTATAAAAACAGTACCCTTTGTCTCTATACACACAAGTATCTTCTTAACATTCAAACTACAAATTTACTGAGACTCCCAGAATACTCAGTGTCCCCAAATGTTGTTCCCCTCCCTAAAATCCTTTAAAAGCTTCCCAATGCTCTAAGACATCCCAACTTGTGCCCAGCCTATCGTACCCAGGCTGCCAAGTTCCTGCCCACAGGCCTTATCACAGTTCTTCAAATAGAACAGACTCAGCCCAGTTCAGAACTCTTACACTCACTGTGCTTTGCAGAGCTCCCTATTTAGGAGTCCTACACAATGCAATAAAACAAGAAAGTAAAATAAGTATACAGATTTTTTAAAGGAAATAAAATTGCTGGGGCACCTGTCGGGGCTTGGCCAGTTAAGTGTCTGCCTTCAACTCAGCCAAACAAAGATAGTTTCCTTTCTTTCTTTCAAATCTTTGAGAGAGAGAGAGAGAGAGAGAGAGAGAGAAAGATGGGACATCTGGTGGCTCTGTAGGTTTGAGCATCTGCTTTTATCCCAGGTCATGATCCCAGGGACCTGGAGTCAAACCCCACATCGGGCACCTTGTTCAGAGAGAGTCTGACTCTCCCTCTCCCTCTATTCCTCTCCCCTGCTCGTGCTCTCTTATTCTTGCTTTTTTTCTTGTTCTCTCTCTTAAGAGAATAAAAAAAATCTTTAAAAAAAGAAAGAAAGGAAACTATCTTTGTTTGCAAATGACAGGATTGTCTATGCAGATAATATGAAAGAATCGACAACAAAACCCTCTTGGAACTACTAAGCAATCACAGCAAGGTTTCAGGATATGAGGTTGATATTAAAAAGTCAGTCATGGGCCACCCGGGTGGCTCAGTCAGGTAAGCATCCAGTTCTTGATTTGGGCTCAGGTCATGATCTACGGGTTGTGAGATGGAGCCCCTCACCAGATTCCAGGCTCTGCAGTGAGCTTCCCCTCCCCCAACTCACAAAACTCTTGCACTTTCAAATAAATAAATCCTTTTTAAAAGTCAATTGTGTTTCTATTTATCAGCCACGAACAAGTAGGATTTAAAATTCAAAGTTCAATTCCATTTACATTAGCACCCAAAAAATGAAATAATCAGGTATAAATCTTACAAAAGATCTACAAGTCTATATGAGGAAAACTATAAGCCTGTTGGAAGAAATCAAAGAACTAAATACGTGGAGAGATAGTCCATGTTCATGAATGGGAAGACTCAATATTGTCACGATGTCAGTTCCTTTCCAAACTGACCTACAGAGTCCATGCAAATCCAATCAAAATCCCAGCAAGTTCATTTGTGGATATCAACAAACTGATTCTAAAGTTCTTGTGGGGCAACAAATAGACTCAGCATAGCCAATACAGTGTTGAAGAAGAACAAATGGAAGGGTTAAACTTACCCAACTTTAAGACATACTATAAAGCGACAGTAATCAAGATAGTGTGGGATTGGCAGAAGAAGAGACAAATAGATCACGGGAAGAGAGCTCCCCATCCTTCCTCACCCCATCCTTCCTCACCCCGCCCCACCCCTACCTCCAGCCTATGGGACAGTCCTTTGTTCCAGGAACCCATAGTATCGTCCTCATCTCCAGGCTTTAGCACTGCTGTTCCCTTTGTCTGCACAACTCTTCCCCTCCCCCCACCTGCAGTCGTGGGCTAATCCTACTTCGCCTCGGTGTCTTCTCTTCCATGCTTTCCCTCCATTCCCCACCCCTAAGTCCTAAGCCTTGTTCCCTGACCCCCAGGAAAAATGCTAGACTTTCCCAGAACCCAATATTCCCCTCAGGGCCTTTTACATACTCTCAAGTTACTGTATGATCATTCTTATTTAATCTTTGAACTGATGTCTCCCTTTCTAGACTGGAATCTCCATGAAACCCAACAATGAACACATACCTGTTCCCCAGGATGTTGTCTGCTAACAAATATTGATTGACTGACAAATGGATTTGCAAATAATTTTGGGCTCCATGTCCCTATGCTGGAATCCGTCTGTGCAGGTATGTTTAGCCACATTTCCTGAGCTCATTTTCCTTTGTCAAGGTGCCCATAGGTTTAGTTAATTGGGTCCCTGTGGGGGACCCAGACCCTCCCAGCTGTCTCTCACTGTTGAGAAGAACAAGAAATTCACCTGAAAATACCATCACAAGCCCTAGGCAGTCTGCACTTAGTGAGGCATGAATGCTGCAGAGAACTGTAGGGGGTCTAGGGACCCCGCACCCAGAACCTCTGTTGTCTTTCTCCATAGCACTTGGAACCCTCTCAGGTAGTAAATAATGTACACAGATAGTTGGCTTCTGCTTGTCAGTCTTGATGGAAATACAAGCTCTATGTGAGCAGGAGTTGTGTCTTCTCCATGGCTGTATCCTTAGTGCAACAACAGTGCCCGCCATTCCAGTGTTTGGTAAATATTTATTCAATGAATGATGAATTAATGAAGGAAATGTACAATGCAAGAGTGCCAGCACTTGGTTATCTGCCACACATCAGTCATCACTGGCATAAAAAAGGCAAAGACCCTTTCTTCTGTACCATGCCTCCACATTCCCATTGCTATCCCAACCCTGGAGGCCCTGGAGGAAGCAGAGGCCATGCAAGGGTAAGAAGGAGCAGCTGGTGCCCTCTCCACAGAGGGACTTCAAATATTAATGAGACTTGAGTGAAGGAAAGGATTAGACTTGAGAGATGCAGAGAAACCGAGTCCTGGTGACATTTTTTTAAGCACCTGGATACAGCCATACCTGAAGTCAGGTGTTTCTTGCATTCATTTTCTACTGCTATGTCAGATTACCACACACTCCATACCACATAATACCTATTTTTTAGGTCACCATTCTGTAGGTCAGAAGTTCAACACAGGATGAGTAACTCTCAGCTTAGGACACCACAAGACTGAAAACAAAGTGTTATGTTCTTACCTGGAGGCTCTGAGGAAAAAATATTCTTCCAAGCCAGTTCTTGTGGTTTGAATAATTCAGTTCCATGTGTCCCTCAGCCTCAGCTGCCCGTGTTCTTGCCAGAAGTCCACCTGGGACCATCCACAGCTCCTAGAGGATTCCCACCGTCTTTATCACATGGGTCCCCCCTTCTTCAAGCCAACAATAGCATGTTGGATCCCTCACACTCTCTGCCTCTGATCTCTAGATCCGGATTGAAAGGGCAAGAGTCATCCAGCCATATGCACCTGCATGATCTCTCTTTTGATTAACTCAGTTAAATAATGATCTGAGCTAGACTTGCACAATCCTTTTTGTCACAACATCATGTAACCACAAGATTAATATCTCCTGATGTTTATGGGCTGCACCCACACTCAAAGGGAGGAAATTATACCAGAGTCATTGGGGATCACCTCAGAATCCTGCTCACCACACCTCTGGAATCTTCAGTGATATGAGACCTTCCATTACTTTGTTTGTTTGCTTGCTTCTTTGCTGAAATTTGAATTGTTCCACACATAAAACTGTTACATGGACTATTACACTGCCATAAACAGGAAAGATGCATGTCACAATGTGGCTAAATCTTGAAAATATTAAATTAAGTGAAAGAAGCCAAGCACAAATGATTCCATTGATAAGAAATGTCCAGGACAGGCAGATCTACAGAAATAGAAAATAGATTCTTGAATCACCTAAGACGGTTGTGGGGAGTGGTTGCTCATGCATGGGGGGTCTTTTTGAAGGGACGAAAATGTTCTGGCATTAGTAGTGATGGTCACACAACCTGTGAATCCTAAAAACCATTGAACTGTACCCTTTAAAGGGGCAAGCATCATGGTATGCAATTTATATTTCAACACATTAAAATGAAACAACAACAACAACAAAGAGGCCTGATTAAAAAGAAGACCAAGAAAATCAAAGCTTGGCACAGCCGGGGAAGGTGGGCTTTACATGCTCTGTTTGTGTGAACACGGAGCCTCACGCACGGAGCTCCTTCCTTGACACTTTCGCACACTCTACATACAGCTCACTGGGGAGGAGAGACAGAGGGAGATAATCTAATTATTTTTGAGACTTCTATTATTGACGGTTAGCCAGACACGCTGCTTATGAAAATTCTTGCTCAAAACCACCTATAATTTGATAGGCTTGCAAGATAGAAATTCTTCTGGAGTTCGTCCCACAGAAGTAAAGTTAATGGTTTATGATGAGTGTTACAAATCAGTCCTTATCTCAAAGGAAACCGACTTGGGCTGTGAGAACCAGAGATCGTCTTTCTCCCTGGAGCACTTTCCAAAGAGGTCATTTATTAAAAAGTAATTTGTAGATCCTTCTGATAGGGGGGCTGGTTAATCCATTCCAACTCTCGGCAAGGGAGGTATGTTGACAACCCGCACGGTGTCACTGAGACAGTCACCGTCCCCGGGGCTCCGAGGTGGACAAGATTTGAGGCGCATGCTCACCTGTGGTCCTTCTCCCATGCCAGCCCCACACACGTGCAGGGATGGCCTCCAGCAGCCACGACTGACCTGAGCAGGGCCAATACAAATGTACCAAATTTCATTGAACTAAGGAGATACACACAGGGTGAACAGTGGGCCACCATTTCCAGCCAGTCATCAGAGAGGCAGGAAGATGAGAGAGAGTGGGTGAATGGCCAGGGAAGTCAGGGGACCCCAGGGAAAGAGGCAGAGGAGCCACCTGGTATGGACCCCACCTCCCGCTTGCCAATTCCTGCTCATGCCCCACGTCTGGGCAGTGCACGCCCTTCCTTGCTGGGGCCTAGCAGGCCTCACCGGGTATCTGCTCGACCGGAACATACCTTACACAGACCCTGTCTTCTCACCTGAGACAAGATCTCAGAGTTTCAAAACAGCTAAGAGCTGGCCCCAAAGGGTTATCGTGTCCTCCTGAAGCAGGAGGGCAGGGGCTGATGGACATCCTCACCTAGACGGCCAGGCCAGCCACGGTGCAGTCGAGGTCCTCGGCTGAGAGCCCAGAGACCCAGCTGGGTGACGGGAGCACAGAGGGCTTTCTCTGCAGGATCTCGAAGCCCACAGACTGGAGGAGTCGGGGGCACCAGGTGGGAACCACAGGAGCCGTGGGGCCAAGAGACGGCATCTCACACCCAGAACCAGCTGATCCAGACGCTGCCTTGGGAGAGGTGACCTCCCTGTGCTCGACCTTCTTTCCTTCACTTGCTCAAAACCAAGTCCCAAGAAAGAGCATGTGATAGGCCAACCTTAGACCAGCATCCACGGCCAGGAAAGTGGGGCAGGAGAGGGAGGGCTCTGTCCCTTGGTTTCACAGTGGAAGGTGTCACCAGGAAGGACACTGCAACATTAGCACACAGGACGGGAGATTCCCGAAAGGAGGGCAGGTAGTCCCAAGGAGGGGACATGTCTCATGGGAAGCCAGAAATGGCCCTGTCCCCTCCGTGTCCCTTGGGATGGACCATCAGGAGCCTTGAATGGCGGACTAATGACTCTCAGCTGCTCCCCATAGGCAGGCGGGCTCAGGGGACACAGGACGGCTCTTCACAGAAAAGCAGCTCTCCTTTTCCAGCACGTCCGGCAGAAATACCGCAGGGCTGTGCTCACAGGATTATTTATTTTTACAATGAATACTTACAACCTTCATAGTAAAGATGATTTTTCATGTGGGGAAACAAAGCCACGGTTTCTGGAAGCAGCAAACCAGAAGCTGAGGCTCATGGGTATAAATGGCTCCAGTCAGGCCATCTGCACACTGTCCCCATTGTGGCTCCTGCGCGTGGTCGGTGCCCGGGCTGTCAGAACGGTCGCTGTCCCCGGAACACCCGCCTGCAGCTGCCTCACTGGGCTTCCCATTGACGGCAGACCGTCCCGTCAACTGCCCGTCATCAGACAACAGCTGCAGTCGCCTCATGTAGACATCGCCAGCCCACGACCATGTGTCACTGCCTACACTTCTCGGGGACGGTGTCGTTCCTCATATTTCCATCGTCCTTGCAGGGGCCTCTTTCCTGGGACCCACTGGGCTTGGTGCAGAGCAGCACGTGCTTGGGGCCTGTCACCCCTTCCCCGAGAGCGGCACCCAGGCCTCAGATGGGGTCATGCGGGTCGCTCACGGCATAGCTCCAGGGCCTGTTCCCGCCAGGGTGCCTGTGACTGGTGCCCTGGAAGCAGGCGTGTCAGGCTCTACCCCTGCCCCGCTCTCGAGGTCCCAGGAGACCCTTACCCCTTCTAGAATGTCAGCTCTGGAAGCTCCTGGGGACATCTCATCCCGGGATTCCTCTCCATTTTCTCTGGGAGATCTCTGCTCAGAGTGGCCTGGCCGTGCTCCCTGGCCTGGGGTGTCTGGAGACACCCCTGCACCCCACCCCCAGGAGAGCAGATCTCAACGTCATGTCCGGTCCCCGATCCCTGGTAAAGGATGGGGACCCTGGGGCCTGGCGAGGAGGCACGTCTGCCAAGGATGCTCAGCAGGAAGAGCCGGGAATGAACGCCCAGGCAGCAGTGTACAATTCACAAGGCCTCTCGACCCCACGGCTCACATCTGACCCTCACGATAGCTGGTCAGGGACCCAGGACCCTATGCTCCACACATCTCACACAAAGGGATGTGATGATGCATCACTGTGGCCTGTGTCACTAAGCAAGACAACAATGACAGTAAAATCATGATGGAACCACGGGGCCCAGCGATCAGAGGACACCGCCGGATTAGAGGGCTCTCAGTATGGAAACAGGTGCATCTCAGGATCCGAGATTCAGGATTCTTTCCATTGCATACATTCAAATACTGATTCCAGGAGGTTCCAGCCTGTTCACACACACCCGGCCAGCCCAAGGTCAAGCCAGGGTTGTGACCTCTGTCCCCTGGTGACCGTCCCCAGTCAGGGATGGATGGGAGGTGTGATGCCCCCAACTTCCTCCAAGGAAGGATTTGCAGCCCAGTGTGGGAGTGTGCTCAGCAAACAGCCTCCTGCTTCTTTAACAAGACCCCCAGAGTGCACCGAAGGACAGGTAAACACACGACCTAAGTCGTAACACTTTCAGGCTGTGTGTCCTCGTTCCTACTGCAAAACTCCAGCCTGGGACTGATGGAGGAATCGGGATGTGCCCCAGTAATGGATCAAAGGCAGCAGCAGGGAAAGCCTCTCCCCAAGGGGAGCGAATCAACCGAGTGTTGAGGGGACAGGGAGGGGGAAGGGGGAGCAAGACCATCCCCATCCCTCTGTCCTCTCCACCTCCACCTGGGAGGCAAGACACGGAGAAGGTGAGAGGCTGCAGCTCAGAGAATGCCTGCAGGTTCTGCCTCCACATTTGCTGCAAATCCTCGAGTCAAGAACCACAACTTCAGCCTTTCCCAGCCGAGCTGGTTTTCAGACCGCATGGGTGGGAACATCTCTTCGTTCCTTAGAGAGCTGTGGAAGGCTTAACTGTGTGCTAGACACTCTTGCAAGGGCTTGAGATATAACAGGGGAAAAAATAAATACATTTCTTCCCTGGGGAGCTTATTTTTTGGAGGAGGAAATGGGGACAAAGACACAGAGGGTAAGGGACACGTATCAGAGGCCGGCTATACACCCTGTCCGATTTTCTCAGCCACAGCGGTCTCCCACTCCACAGACTGACTCGCTGCAGGGTCACAGGACCCCACTGTGCTCTGACCGCCACCTATGCCCCCCATCGGGGAGCGAGGGATCTCCCACCCCAAGTTGGAACATCTGGTAAGCGGCAAGTTCACTGTTCCTGCAGAGGCTCTGATGCCTGTACAATGCGTTTGCAGCTTCAAGGCATCCTTCTCCCCAGGACACACCTCAGGATGTCCGCAGGTTGAGACTCCCTTCTGGGAACCCCAGCAGAAGCAGGTTGCTTTCTGTCTCTCAGGCTGCTCGATCCTGCCCTGGAAAACACCAAGGAACGTCAGAAGAATGGGGCAGTTAATCAGTGTGGGAGCGTTGGAGCTGAGGCCCAAGAAGGGAAGGTGGTCTGCCCGGTTCTCATGCAGTGGCAGAGCTGGGACCCCAACACCTATCTTTGGCTCAGGGAATCTCCAAGATGCTTCGGCATGTCCTCTAGGTGTTGGGACAAATGTTGAGACTCACTGACAAGCGACAGGACACATAATCTGTGGCGGAATCCACAGGACTAGGACTGTGTAGGGACCACAGTGAAGCCGTTAATGAAAGCCTTTTCCACGCACCTTACCTGGGACGTTGGCCCCGTTTCCCCTTTCACACCCTGTGCTGCTTCTCCCGAGTACTCACACGCGAATTCACACTTGCATCTAGGCTCCTGCTTCTTACTTCCTCCTGCTGGGAGGAAAGTGAACAAGGGGACATATAATAACCTGCTTCCACTCACTGCTCCCATGATATTAATTTGACTACACAAGACTTTTCGTGCTTTGCCATTACAAAGATGCAACTTCATACATGAATGGGTCAATGTCGAGTGGGAAAAGGGGAAGGGAGGGAGGGATGCAACGTTTTCCTGACTCCACTCAAATGGCTTCTTATTTCCTATCGATACAGATCAGGGACCGTGGATTTTGCTGACGAGCTCATAAAGTATCTGCTCCTTCATCACCAACACTGCCAAGGTCTTGTTTCCTTGACGACTACTTGATGCTGATTGCAGGGGAGGTCTGTGAACTTGAAACTGTGTTGTTTCCCTGCCAGGGACCTTGAACTTGACCCCTCCTGCCGCACACAGAGGTACAGATGACACGCAGGGTGTGCATGTTAACGAGGGACATGGAGTAGAGTAATTAGACTGAACTGTAGGAGAGGGAAGGACACGTCGCTAATTGGAGCGCATTACAGCTTTCCGAGAAGCTGACACGGTGTCACACAAGACAGGCAGAGATGACCGTATTTGGAGCCAGAGGTCATTAACACAGGCAATTGACAGGCTCTGGCTTGGACGGGGAGGGGAACGCACTCCGCCATGCCACAGCATGTAAACATGGAATTGGATTCCTTCTCAGCAGCCAGAATCTTCCGATGATGACGTCAGGGATCCCTTAAGGGGAGAATGGATGTCCGGACAGAGAACTTGTAGCATTTCCCCCTCGCAAGCCAGCTCTGCTGAGCAGAAAAGGAGCATTTTCCAGAGGAAACACTGCAAAGTTTACAACAATGGGAGTCCAGGGAAACGCAAATACATCTCGCCTTCTTGACAAATAAGATTTAATTAGAAGATTCGTCACGCTGCAAAACAAAGGCTTGCCCATGCCAGGCAGGGAGAAGCCACAGGCCGAGCATGTGTCTCATTGAAATAGAGCTGTGTGTTACCCCTTAATTATTTGTAAATGTCCCCGTGACGGACTTCACTGCTCCCCCGATTTTTAGTTAGTTCTCTATATTTTACTCCAAATGCCACTTGTGTTACTCAGTGAAGTCGTGCAATCAGCCCGCAGTGAGCCCAGATGGAACCAGAGAGGCCTGGCTGTACCCCCTGGGGGAATTGTAACAATTTTCACATCTCGCAGGGGTGCAAACCGTGAGCGCAGAGGGTGTTTGCACAGATGCACCTGTGTCTCCCGGGGTCCCCGCACACGCGGTCACCCAGGTGGGATCTGAACTTCCGGCCACAGTGCTCGCCGGTCGACGCCCCCAAGTCTGGTTCTTCCATTCGCAGCCCGTCCCAACTGTGACTCTGGACCCGCCCAAGGCTTCTGCTCAAAGCCCTGCATCCGACTTGGCCCCAGGACAAGACACTGTTGCTGACTGACTCCAGACCCCTGCTGCCCACATCAGAGTTCCCTGCTCAGTATTTCTGACCATCCACAGATTTTCTCCGAGATGCGACCAAGCCCCTAAGACAGAGCTCTGCCATCCCCCCAGGCCCTTCACTGTGAAATAGGCTGTGCCAGCAAATGAGGAGGAAAACAAGAGCCCCAGACCAGGAAAGCATCCCAGCAAAACTGGGAACATCCAAAGAAGCCAATCTGATCCCAGTTGCACCCATACTTGAAGCCTTTCAGAGGGCCCTCAGCCCTTAAGATGGACCCCAAACTCCCCCAGGTCCCTGCCCCTCACCAGACCCACCACCCAACACCCACAATGTCAACGGGGTCCCAGCCACACTGGTCTCTCCTCTGGCCTTGGACACACCTGGCACCTCAGGCCCTTTGCACATGCTATTCCCTCCTCTTGGAGTATCCACCCATCCGCAATCCCTCACCCACTTCCCTGCAGCCAACCTGTCAGGTCTCAGATGAAACGTCACCTCCTTAGGAGAACCTTCTGTGTCTCTCATCAGCCAGCATCCTGGCCCAGGGCCCAGGTCGGGTCCCCTAAAGCCTCTCTCATGATGCCGCCTGCCTTCCTTTCCAGCAAGGGCCACACATGATGACATGAGGTCTTTCTTATGTGAGGAAGATCCAAACAGATAAGACGGCAATTTTAGGCAAATCCAGTTAATTTGGGGACCAAGGTCTCACAGCAAATATTCGTGATGTAGTTAACCAACATTTAGCTGGGATTTACTTCAGGCCAGTACGGTTCTCAGCACTCTAGGTGCATTAAAGCCTTCAATCCTCCACACCACAGTCACTGTTAGCATCATCCCGTCTCTCAGACGAGGACACTGAGGCACAGGAAGGCTGCCCAGCTCATAGCCCACAGAGGAGCTCCTGTTCTCAACCACCTCTTCTGAAGAAAGGCTTTATCTAGAAAAAATAAAACAAAATTTGAGGGAGAATTGGTTTTGATCTCATATTTAACGACTTCTAGGGGATAGTGGCAGATGTGCCCTAATTATCGAGTCATCAGGAAGAATCAAGCATTCATGTTTTGCATAATCTTTCTGGTAGAATTGTAGCTCCTTCATGACCCTTCCCTGCAGGTTTGAGTTCACAGCCTGATCAAAGGAGAGTCCTTCCCAAACAGCCTTGGGGTTCTGGGGCCTCTCCAGGGGGTCCTCTCCAGCCCCTCAGGGAGGGTTCTCTCCGGGAGAGCCTGGCCATCCTCTGCCCACGGGATTTCTCCTCCACTGATAACTGGCCCGGAATCCACCAGGTCCTCTCCCTCTGGGCTTCTGGGGGCGAGGATCGCTCGTGGTTGTGCAGTGAGGTGTGCGAGCCCACCACGGCCCCACGGTGGCCCCAACCCTGACATCTGCCAGGAGACCCCCAGAGGGGACCCACCAGGTCCCTCGCACCCACGACGTGCAGAGGACAGCAGCTCTGAGAGCAGCTGTGGAATGTTCAGGAAGTTCACTCCCTGCTGGCTGGGCATCGGCCTGGCGGGAGGAGTTACACCGTGGACACCAGCGTACCGACTACCGGGCCATTTTCTCCTAAGGAACCAGGTGACCGAGTCGCCCCTGCAGTCACGGCTTCAGCAGTAGCCTGACTTCTGGGGGGAAACCTTGTTATCAAATGTGAGCTCTGCCCCCAGGGTCCAGACCCCAGCTTTCCCCTTTTCCCCACTTCCCTTGAAGGGGGTCGTGAGCCCCGAAACTGTTGTGCTGAGACCACTTCTCTCCTCAGCACCTTCCAGAAGGAATGACAGAAACCGGTCTGGGAAGGGCCGCTGGCTCTCGACCTTGAAGGGAGAATCATTTCAGTTACTTTCAATCATCAAGAAATCCTTCATTTTAATTCATTCATCAAAGATATTTTTCCTTCCTGAGAGGTTGATTTGGTTCCTTTTTTTAGTTTCTTTGTCCACGTGGGACGTAAATAACGAGCTGCCTGAATGTGGAATATAGTTAGCGGAGCCGCCTTAATTGGCTAATTGGCTTCAATCTCTACCCCAGTGCAATCAGAAGTGTCTTAGCAAACGTGTCCTTTCCTTCCCGGGCTGCAGGGTGAGGAGTGGGGCAGGTGGGGAGCGGGGGATAGACCCACCCATTCACCCTACATCAAATATCCTAGTTTTCCCACACCCACCACCATCATGGGGCAGAAGGCAGAAGCCTGCACGTCTCATGAGCTCTTCAAATGGAGAAGAAAGCCGCTCATTTCTGCCCGTGGAGCTGTGACTCCCACGGGGCGCAGGCCAGGGGTCTGGCGGGCAGTGACACCGCCCCCCAGGCCACGTTCTCAGGGGCTTCCCTCCGTGCTGTGAAGACAGGGGTGGGCCACCTGCTGGAGAAGGGGCATCAGGGCTTCCTCGGAGCAGCTACCAGGCAGAGGGGCACGGTACCTTCTCTCCCAGACTTGCCCTCCAGGCCAAAGTGCCACTGAGGGTCCGGGTGGCTTTCCCAGGTTCAGCCCGAAGGACACAGCAACTCCTGCTACAAAGCTCCTCTGAAAAACAGGTAAACCATGGTCAGTGTGGTGTCTCTCCAGAGCAGATGGGGGCCTCCAAATATGGGGAAGGACTGGGGTGAAAGGATTCACCTGAGGCAGGGAATAGAGGTTTATAGAATACACTACAAGTGAGCGGTGGGCTGCCCCAAGGCAGTGGATGAGGGCTCTATTTCAAGGGGAAAGGTGAGGAGGTATGGGGACATTTGGGATTTTCCCTTTACTGGTAACTATGCCTGGCTGTAAGTAGCCCGTTGGTGATTCAGAGCCTGTGGACACTTTGAGAGGGGTCCCCTGACGGGCGCATCTGGATTCTGCCAGATGGGGGCCGTGGGCCCTTTCTACCTTCCCTCCCTCAGACCTGAGGCTTCAAAGAGGCCTCTACAGTCAGGATGAGAACAATCTCTACGATCAGGGAGTTCTTGACTCTCCCGTTTTGACTAACTGATTTAATCCTATTTCTCCTCCGGACGTTATCATTCGAGATGACCAGTTTGAATATCAAGTCCACGGGATAGGATTTTGACTCCTCGAAGCCACAATTCTCTTGTCTCTTAAAGGTTGTTGTCAGAAATCGATGAAAAATGTAGAAAAAAGTACCTAATACAGCTCCTGGCTCAGACCTTCTGTTCCTTCCCTCCTTCCTCCACTCATCTTTCTTTGTTTCCCTCCCTCCCTGCCTCCTTAGTTGTCTTATTATCCTTCTCCTGAATGACAGAGAGACCATTGCTCTTCAAATCTGTCTGGAGTTAACCTTTAGTTGGTAAAAGCAAATGGCGTGTAGGTTCTTCCTGTCACACAGAGACAACAGTGACAAGAGCTCTTTCTACAGGGCAGATAAAGGGCCAAAGGCTTGTCTCTGTCCGTGATTCCTGTCTGATTTATTTGCTTTTATTTTTGTTTCCCTCAGCTGATGATTTTGAAAAACATCAAAGCTCCCGGAACGTTTTAAAGTGTAATACAGTGAGCCTCCCCATAGCACATCCCCTTCACCTCAATCCCAGCTACTAACCCCATGCCATGCCTGCTTCTGTCTCTATGTGCATTATTTATAAAATGGGTCTGATTTTTTTCCTTTTTTTTCTGACCAGATCACTTGAGACAATGATGCAAGCATGATATTCCCTGCCCAAAGACTTCAGTGTGTATGCCATTTAAAAAATGATCTCCTGCAAAGTGTCCAAACCCTGTTTACCCTCATAACATTTAATGTGGACACAGAAATATAGAGTCCAAATTTAGAGCTTTCTTTGCCTTAATTCTAAATGATTGTGTATTGTCTATGGTTGACTCAGCTCCTATCACCATGCACCTTCCTTTTTGTCTTTCATGGTTTTGCCTTTTTTTTTTTTTTAAGATTCTCATTTTGTACCAGAAACCCAGGAAGTACTCCAAGGATGGTGGGACAAATCAAGGAAACAGAAACTGGAATAATGGGGCTCCCACTGCCAAATCTAGGAATATTTGCACATAAAACATTTATGGCAATGGATATGAATACATGGTGAAAAAAAAAAGAACCCATGAATCCTTATGACACTGACATCAGTGATGAGAAGAAACAGTTCTTCATGGAAGAAGGGAAGCTAATAAATGCACAAGATCAAAACCATTGGGGGAAAGATTTAGAAGAAACTTTGGATGCCCACACGGCCCCAAAGCCTCACCCCACATGCTACTTAGTAGTTACAAAGGGACAAAGTGTCCTCGCAGTAGAGAAATCTGGTTAACACCTCAACCAAGAATTCAAACTCAACATCCTGATGATGGATGGACAGGACCGTCTCCCTCCCTGCAATGGGCCAGAGAGGACCTCCCTTTCTAGCAATCCCAGCACAACATCTGGCCTCCATCTGTTGGGGAACAGTCATACTCATCCCAAAGGTGGGGCATCCTACGGTCCAGCGGAGCATGTCCCCTCTGACCCCACCTGGGTGTGGGTCACAGACACCCCCCCCCCCTTTTGAGCTCTGCCTCGGGCCTGGACTAGTACCAGAGATGCAGAGAAGCAACCCTGGCCTTTAAGCACAGGGGAAGAACTCAGGAGTCTGTGTCTCTGGGGTCTTGGGAATCTGGACCATCCCCAAATGATTGCAACTTCTCCACCGAAGGGAGAAAAGAAAAATACATATATTTGTTGTTTTCTTCCCCGAGCAAACCAGATGGTCTGGTTTCAAAAAAAAAGTCCCTCCTTAGAGAAGTGCACTCAGGAGCCATCTGTGGGCTCCTGGCCGTCCCACCAAGCGAGACAGCCAGGGTCACTGGGACAGTCACCTCCGCGGCTGCCATCAGGCTCCATGGCTATGACCACACCTGAGGGCATCTCCCTGGGAGCGTGGGCCCAGCACCGCGGGAGAAGGAGGTTTTACCAGCAGGTGGGTCTGAGCCCTGCGGATGCTGAGACCCCGACAGGCGGCCCTCAGCGGCGGCTTCAGATCCAGCGGGGAAAATAGCAGGCCGTGCCGCGGGGTGGGGGAGGGAGAGCATCTGGTGCAGCCCCTGGGCTCCTCGAGGACTGCAGCTTCCAGCCAGCAGCCCCAGAGGAGCATCTCTAGGGCTTCCTTTATTCCTTCCGCTCGCATCTCAGGAGGGCCGATGACACACCCCGCACAGCAGAGCCCCTGGGCACACAGCGGAGACCCGGCTCCTGGAGCTCCCCATCTCTGGAGGGAGACACATGACAAGCAGGGACAGCCTAGGACAGTGAGCACAGCCCACAGCCAGGCCACTTGTCCCTGCTTTCCTGACACTTGCCCCTCAGTGACTTCCTCCTACCCCTAGGCTCTCCCTTGGAGGCCACTAGCTGGCCACAGGAGCCCGCGTGGCTGGGAGCTGACATCCTGGAAAGCAGCCCTCCGCAAGGGCTAGATGGGAACTGGGGACACGTCCCCCGAGACCTGTCCCACTCTGTCTTCCACAGGACCCCAGAGGGAGAGAGCCCTGCATCCCACCATGGTCACCTGCTCACCACCCACCAGGGTTGATGCAATAATCCTTCTCCTTCCCCTCTCCCTTCTCTGCTCTCCCACAAAGCTCCCTGGGTCTCCTCCAGATAAACTGCTCTTCTCACACCCAGTCTCAGCGTTGGCTTCGGGAAGAATCCAGCAGAAGACCCTATGTCAGGCATAACGTCATCAGTTGAGTGGCCTGAGAAAGGTGGTCCCGGGCAGGGGTGGAGGTGGGAGGGTCATGGAGGGAGAGGGCAGTCAGAGGAGCCCATGGAGAAGGGGACCTTGGAGCAGGTACCCGGGGTGAGGAAGCAGCAGTGGACATCTAGGTGGAGAACAGGGAAGAGCAAAGCGAAGGTGAGGACCTGAGGGAGGGCGCCCTGGGCCTGTCCTGGGAAGAGCTAGTGTGACAGGAGTGAGAGGAGCCCCAAGAAGAGATTAGGGGGCAGAAGAGGCCAGAGGGAACGGGACCCTGTCCACCATGTAAAGGGCTCTGCACAGAGCAAGGCTGGGGAATGGCAGGGTCTGGTCATTTGCTTATAGTATTCCCTTGAGCTAGGAAGCCCTTCCAGCACCCCCACACGTCCCAATCCAACTCACCCTCCAAGGACCATTTAGCCTGCTCTTGCCACCCCCAAGAAGCCCCCCATCGCCACTTCCTCATGAGCTTCCCAGCTGGACAAGACTCTCCCTTCTTGGAACAAACAGATCACTTCCCCAAAATTATATAGCTGCTTGTAGAAAAAAGTCCTCATCGACATAATCTTTTTGAACTGAGTCCCCAGAGTCATCACAAAGTTGTAAAGAGTAACAAAGTCCTCACAGTCCAAAAGCATCCACTTATTAACTGACCACTGATGAAATTAATCTCCAAAACCAGCTTCCCACCAGCACTGTCTCCTCTCTATCTGCCACTCCACGTCCTCACCGGCACGTGTCCCTACTGGTGACACAAAGCACCTGCCCACGTAATGCAAATAAATGAAAACCAATCGCAAAGTGAGAAAGTACATCTTCCAACAGCTGCAGCCTTTCATGAATTTCCAAAAAGTGATGTTAGTGAGAGCAGCTCACAAAGCCAGCTGGCGCCTGAAGACAGGGCAGTTAGACTGGCAAACGGGAGACAGGCTGACGGATGCTTCTAAAGAGAACTATTTGTGTATGAAAGAATGAAGAATCCCTTGGGGAAATGGATGAGCCCAGAGGTATTTTGCAAAAACAAAACTTCTTTGTTCGAACTGTGAACATTTTGTATCAGGTGCAGGAGGGTTATAGGAAAATGACACCCCCAGATCAGTACTTCCTTCATTCTCGGTTCTAAGTAGCGTGTATGGTTGCAATTGGAGCATCACTTTTGTTAAATATAAGAAAATACACTTCCTTTGAAACTCTCCACTTGACTTTTGAAGTTAGAGCCTCAAACACTTTTCCATCAGACCTGTCCTCTTTATTTGGAGCATTGGTGTCCCTGTCTTTGGTATATTCACTTGAAGGGACTCTTCTTTGATTGGCGAGGACCTCTGGTGTGTGTCTTTTTGTTTGGTTGGTTGGTTTTCTCTACTTTTAAAATTAGCTTTTTTAATATTTTCCCAAATTTTTATTCAAATTCTAGTTAGTTAACATATAGCATAATATTGGTTTCAGGAGTAGAATTCCATGATTCATCAGTTGCATATAACTCCCAGTGCTCATCACGTCACATGCCCTCCTTAATGCCCATCACCCAGTAACCCCATCCCCCCACTCCCTTCAGTTTGTTCTCTATCGTTAAGTCTCCTCCGGTTTGACTCTCCCTTTCTCTTTTCTTTTTTTCCTTCCCACATGTTCATCTGTTTTATTTCCTAAATTCCACAAATGAATGAAATCCCATGGTATTTTTCTTTCTCTGACTGACTTATTTCACTTCACATTATACCTTCTAGTTCCATCCACATCACTGCAAAGGACAAGATTTCATTCTTTTTGGTGACCAAGTAATACTTCTCCCATGCTTGTCTTATATCTCATATTCGACCAAAAGAAAAATATGGAGAATAGAGAATGGACACTTTTCTTCAGCTTAGAACACAACAGATGCCAACTAACATTAAATGAAGAGATGATCAAATGAAACAGAGGCACCCCAGTTGGCCCTGTGTACTCAAGCTGGTTAAACAGAAAACAAAGTTCACACAAGATTGACCATCTTGTGGATAAAACTGAATGCCGGGCTCTGAAAGGCCTGGCTTTCCGGGCTGAGCTCCCAAGAAACCACTAAGTAACGTAAGATAAAAAGGCTGGTTCGATTCACTGGGTCGAGAATGAGCTGTTCAACAAACCATGCGAATACAAATGGTTTCCCCTTTGCAGGAAAATTAAAGTTAAAATGGAGCCCGCCCCATGCCTTATATAAAATTGAATTCTAGTGCCTTATTAAGACTTAATGATAAAAAATAAGATAAAAAGTTTCCAAGAAATTCTAAGGTAATTCAAGGGCAATACAGTAGTTGGAGAGAGCTCACAAATCAAAGATGAGAATTCTAAGGAATGAAAGAAAAAATAGACATACTTGAATATTAAAACTTTGCACATCATAAGATTACATAAATAAAATCTACATGTAAACCATAAATCTATAGAATTATTTGTAAAGCAAATAATAGATAAAAGGCTAATTTTATAGTATTCAGGATGCTTTTACAAAGTAACCAGGAAAAGAAGCAAAAGTTATAAAGAGACAACTCCCAAAAGAGCAAATCCCAATATTAGAATAAGGAAAGGGGGAAAAAAGAAAGGAAGAAAAACAGCCAGGAAAGGGAGGGGTAAGGAAAAGATTTTTGAATTCACCAGTAGTCAGGAAATTTCATATTCAACTCTGAGTTGTGACTATCCCTATAAGACTGACAAAAATTTAAAAGGACTATAAATCCTACATGGGACAAGTGAACCCTCCTATACTCTAGTAGGAATGTGGAACACTACAGCCTTCTCTGAACATAATCTGGCAACGTTTAATAAATTTAAGAAGTGCGAACACCCTAGGTTTACACCAGGCTCTTGAGCTACTTGAAATCTATCCCGTCTATACCAGTGTGAACATTGTTCTAATGGCAAAGAACCAGAAGCAAAGCAAATTCCATCTCAGGAGAGGCAGCCAAGAATTTTGCAAGTGTGTCGGATACAAGCATATTGGACTGCCACATCAAGAACGAACTTAGATTTACCGGTATACGAGATGACTCAGAAGTGTTCCTACAAAGTACTGAATTAGAACATCAAGATGAAGAAAAAAAGTCTATTATGTAAGACCATTTTCATGAAACAATGACTATCCTCCCCCACAAAAAAATGCCCTTATACCTATATGCGTGCTTGTGTGTGTGACGCACTTTGTAGGATTATGGGATTATGTGAGTAGAAAGAAAAACATGGAAGGATACACACTGGTTGTGTTTTGTCTTGTTTTTTAGCGCAGTCTATCTGTGTTGATGGAGATGGCAGATGTGGTGGGGAGAGATGAAGAGACAAAAATATCCGCAACAGGCAACATGTGCCATATGACCCATTCAAGCAAATGCACACACGTGTGTGTATACATAAAATGCTGACAAGATCAAACCATTGGACTCAGAGAGAGGAAACTTTATTTTCCCAAGACCTTAAGAGGTTGTGAATGAGAAGGGAATCTGAGCCAGGTCTCTGGGAATAAATAAGACTTTGACAAACAAAGATGGCAACAAGAGGAAAAGATGGAAAGAATAACCAGCAAAGAAATCCTTTTAAAGAGTCTATGTAGTAGGCAAAATCCCAAGATGGCACCAGAGATTTCTCCCAGGGTGTACACACATCTTAGTGTATACTGCCCTCCCTTTGAGTGTTGGAAACACTTGTGATTATGGTAGGATTTCACTCCCATGATTACATTATGTTATATAGCAACAATAAAGGGATTTTGTGGGTGTCATTAAGGTTCCTAATCAGTTGAGTCTGAATTAATCAAAAGGAAGATTATCTTACCTGACCTGACCTAATCCAGGGAGACTATTTAAAAGAGAGCTCTGGGCCTCCCTGAAAGGAGAAATTCAAAGACAGAGATGCACTCTTGCTAGTGTTGAAGAAGTAAGCTGCCCTGCGTTTTGCAACTACAAGGAAATTAACTGTGCCAATAACTACTTGAGCTTAAAAGACCCTGCGCGTCAGATGGCCAATACTTCCCAACCTTCGTAGACTCCAAAGGGTTTCAAAGTTGGGATCTCTGTTTTCTTTTTATATGATTTTTAAATATATGTGTTTTTTTTTTCACCATTGCCTGCTATTTTGGCAAGTAATACTGATTTTCCATTAACAGTAACCATATGAAGTTTCTTTTAAAACTCAGCTTTAGGGCGCCTGGATGTTGCAGACAGTTAAACATCCACCTCTTGGTTTCAGCTCAGGTCATGATCGCAGCATCGTGAGATCAAGCCCAGCATCAGGTGCCATGCTCAGCACAAAGTCTGCTTAAGACTGTCTCTCCCACTCCCTCTGCCCCTCCACCCCCATTCTTGTGAGCTTTCTCTCTCTCAAATAAATACATATTAAAATAAAATAAATATCAGTTTTATTGAGATAGAATTTGCATATGTGAAAGTCACCAATTTTTAAGTGACCACTTTGATGAATTTTGACAAGCGAATACACTCATGTAGCCATCACAACAGTCGTGATAATGAACCTGATATCACCCCCAAAAGCTCCCTCCTGCCCCTTTCTAGTCCATTTCTTCCCCTACTACCAGCCCCTGGCAACCATTATTCTTTGTCTCCTCAGGTTGTTTTTTTTTTTAAAGATTTTATTTATTTATTTGACAGAGAGAAACACAGCAAGAGAGGGAACACAAGCAGCGGGAGTGAGTAAGGGAGAAGCAGGCTTCCCGCCGAGCAGGGAGCCCAATGTGGGACTCGATCCCGGGTCTCCAGAATCATGGCCTGAGCCGAAGGCAGTCGCTTAACCAACTGAGCCACCCAGGCGCCCCATCTCCTCAGTTTTGAATGTTATGGAATTACATGTAAATGGAATCATTCAAGACCTAGTTTTTTGGTTTTTTTTTTTTTTTGCATCTGGCTTCTTCACTTAACATCTGTTGACCAGCATTTGTCTTGTTTCAATTTGGAGCCATCATGAATAAAGCTGCTATAAACATCTGAGTGCCCGTCATTAAGTGGACAGAGGTCGTCATTTCCTTGGGGTAAATACTGAGGAGTGAGATCATTAGGTCCAATGCTAAGTGTATGTTTAGCTTTATAAGCAACTGTAAAACTACTTTAACAAAATGGCTGTATTATTTGAATTACTACCAGTAACGGAGGAGTGCTCCACTGTTCCAAATACTTGCCAACTCTTGGTCTTGTCAACCTTTCTAATTTTAGTAGCACTGTTGGGTTCATAGCAGTATCACTTGGTGATTCTGTGTCACATCAACAAAGACTTAAAGCATCTTTTCATGTGCTATATCTTTTTGGTGAAATGTCTGTTGCTCTTTTGTATCAAGTTATTTATCATCTCAATATTGGGTTGGTCCCCAAAATTGCCACCATCTGGTATGACTTTCATGATCACATTCCACTGCATGGAAAAGGGACTTCATCAGTAGAGTTAAGATTACTAACCAGCTGACATTACAATAGTGAGACGGTCCCAGATTATCCAGGTAGCCCCCCTCTCCATGATTATGAGCCCCAACAAGCAGGAGACTAAAGCATAGAGATCCAAAGTGTGAGGATAACTTGACCACTATTGCTGGCTTGAAGATGTCAAAGTCCCCATGGAAGGTGTGAGAAGGAAATCAGCTCTGCCAACAAGCAGCGAACGTGAAAGAGAACCCTAAGTGGCCAAGGAGAACCACAGCCCCTGCAGATACCTAGATTTTTGCTGGTACGACCCAGCTACATCACGGCGGACTTCTGACTTACAGAATTATGAGATAATAAATGGATATTGTTTTAAGCTATTTAATTAGTGGTAATTTGTTGTGCTGCAATGGGAAAGTAATTTACCATCTCTGTATTAAAAGCAAAAAAAAAAAAGCTAATTTAAGAGATCCATATGGTTTGGGAAAAATGTGAACACTTTTTTTGTGTGAGTGGAATTGAAGTAGGTACACATGTATTTACTATGCAAACAAAATGCACTGGTGTAAAAAAAATACAGCCCCCCTGCCCCCCCACACACACTCCTACCTGGCCCTGGAGGTGCATGAATCCGACGCCAGGTTCCAGAGTCTCTGGACATTGAATTCTCCTCTTCAGGGCTCCACAAACTGGACCAGGAACCCGAGGGCTCTTCATTCCACGGGATGGTCCCCACTCACATTTTCCAGATGATGTCATCCCTGAGGGAGCCAAGTCTCTATTTGGAGGTGTTTTCTTCCTTTCTTTGTTATTGTTTTTTCTTTTTTTCCTCCTCCAACCCAGGAAGCAGCCCAAGCCACGTTTGCTTCCCCAACAAGTTAACGCAAACAGCCCGCCTCGCAAACGGGAGAGGCCTGCTACCTTAATTACACGGTTGCTATTGAAACACCCGAGTGACAGACAAAACCCCTCATTTGGGAGGGAAATTAATCGTACACAAACAAGAACACATTTCATCTTGAATTAAAATCTTCGA
>PITA01018967.1:0-38948 GCA_004023965.1 Spilogale gracilis | reverse complement strand
ATAGTAAGGTTGAACATTTTTATGTGTTTATGTGTGTGTGTGTGTGTGTGTGTGTGTGTGTGTGTGTGTGTACTCTCTTTTAAGAGCTATTTATATCTATGCCTATTTTTCTATCTTAGCATTTCAGAATTTTTGGTAATTGATTTATATAAGGCAGAGTAAGGAATTTAGTGGTCTCATCATTGTACTGTTCTTATTGCCAATTTTCTCTCTTAATTTATTAAATAATGATTTAAGGTCCAAAGATGTTTAAGATATATATATATATTTTTTTATTATCCAAATCAGTAATGTGGTTTCAATTATAATTTTTTTGCACGTATGTGATTTCCTACTTTTTCATTTTGGGGCAAATTAAAACATACATACTGAAGACTGTTTTACACACACACACACACACACACACACACACAATTTCATATGTATGAAGAAATACAACATTGCCAACATCCTAGAATCCGTTCTTTGTCTCTTTTTTCACTTTTTGGTCACAAGACTCCTCCTCCCTCTAGTGGTAACTGCCTGTGGAAGGAAGCCTCTATGATGGCCTCCAGTGTTATTCAGAGTCTTGTGTAATCCCTTTCCCTTCAGTGTGAGCTGAACTTTTTGACTTGCTTCAGGCCAATAGAATTCAGGAAAGACAATGGTGAGCCACTTTTTAGATCAGGTTTGTTTGTGATTTCTGTTTCTCCTTTCCCCTCCTTTGTTCTTCCCTGTCCCTCTCTTAGTCCTCACTCTGCGAGAAGCTGGCTGCCATGTTGTAAGCTGCTCTGTGAAAAGGTCCAGAGGACAAGGCACTGGTATCTTCAGTCAATAGGCACTGAGGATCTGAGGCTGCCAACAGTCACATGAGTGACCTCGGAAGAAGATCCTGACCCAGTCCAGCCCTGAGATCATAACAGCCCCTGTAACATATTGACTGAGCCCCTGAGAGGCTACAATCAAAGATACAGTGGGATTCCTGATCTGTAGCAACTCTGGGATAATAAATGTTTGCTGTTTTTAGCCACTAAGTTTGGTGATGATTTGTTATGCAGCAAATGATAACTAATATACTACTCATTTTTAAGACAATAATTTGGTTTTCTTTTTATTTATCATATAAATTTGGCTTTCCTAAAATTGAAAATTGATATATAGGTATAACCTATCATTATCTATATCTAGCTTCTGTGACATCATGCTTATAGTATTCATCAATCTTGTAGCATGTAGTTATAGTTTATCTTTGTAACTGTATGGTTTTCTGTTTTAAAATATACATCAATTTATTCACTAGTTGTTGATAGGCATATGATTTGTATTTTGGGATATTATGAACTATGGTGCTGTCAATATTCTCCTACATGCACAGTACACATATACATTTATTACTCTGTATGTGTACCTAGCAGTGGAATTTGCTGTGTCATAAAATACTGATGTATTCAGATGTTCAAACTATTTTCTGAAGTGTTGTACTAATTTATTCTCCCACAAGCAAGTTATTAGAGTTGTTTTGTTCCACTTTCTTCTCAACCCTCATAAGACTTTAAATATTTCATTAATCTGGGAGGTATATGGTGCTATCTCATTGTGGTTTCAGCTTTTATTTCTTTTTTTATAATGCAACAAAGAAGCTTTTTATATATTTATTAGCCATTAGGATTTTCTTTTTGTCGAGTATCTGAGTATATTTTTAAATTGGGTCAGTTGTCTATCACTCATATTGATTAATAAAATTAAAAAATATATTCTGTATAAAAAGGTTTTTTTGTGTGTGGTTATATGTTACAAATATCATCTCTCATTTTGTTGTTTTTTTTTTTTTTTTACTCTTATAGCATATTTATTTGAACAAAAGTTTTGTCTTGTTTAAGAAATCTTTCCTTACCAAGAGGTCATGAAAATATTATCTTCATTATTTTTTCTAGTTGTGCCTTTCATATTTAAGTATTTAATCCTTCTTAGGACTTTTTGTGGTAGATTTAAGGTACAAGTTGAGAAAGGGCAAATGAGGGAGGAGGAGGGGACTATATTTCAACCAGTCCCCTGAATTGAGCTGGATATATACCAGAGCACTCTGAACACCCATGAAATCAGCCTGAGATGGAGGATTATACACTTCTGGATCTCTATGGGGGCAGAGGCTCTTCAGTCCAGATGCAAAAAAAGCCACCAGGGAATAAAAGCCCCCCCAAAACAGTTTCCACCGAGCCTAGCCCCTTGATAGGGGGCAGGACAACTCCACCCAAGCAGGACTGACTCAAAAACAATGTGGTAGGCCCCTCCCCCAGAAGACATGCTAAAAGAACAAGAGGACAGCAACCACAGGGTCCCCATAAAATTGTAAAACCTCAACACCAGGGAAAAATAGTATATTAATCTCCTGGTATAGACTCACAACCTATATATTTCTTAAATACAATTTATCTCTCTCTCCTTTTCTAAAATTCTTTCTCATGATTTTTGTTCTTCTATTTTTTTATCTACTTACCATTTCCACTAGATGTTTAATACAACATATTCCATACTAAGTTTTTAACTTGAATGTTTTCATACACATACTTTTTTCTTTTATATATTATATATTATATATCATATATTATATAGTAATGATATATATTATATATAGGCTTCAATGTAGTACTTTTTTCCCTATTCAGTAATACCATTATATATATATATATATATATATCAGTTTTAATTTCCCTGTATCTCTGAAAATAATATATATATATATATACAATAATATATATATCAGTTTTAATTTCCCTGTATCTCTGAAAAGTTGAGCTTTCTAAGAAAGATAAGATATACCCAGGAAGAACTGAAATATCCTTTCTTATCCACATCAAGGGATTATAACCACCTTCCTTTTATTTTGTGTTTCTTTTTCTTTTTCCTTTTCTTTTGTTGGTCTTTCTGTTTGTTTGCTTGTTTGTACATTATAAATATTACTCCTGGGGCTCATTTTAATTGTTTATTTTTTTTCCTTTCTTTATTTTTGACAGTGACTTCTGATTGCTTCAAAACCTCCAAGGGTGCACCTTGCCTAGATAGTAGTTGATATTTTCAGCTATACATCCCATCAACCACAACACAACAGAATGACAAGATGAAGGAATTCCCAACAAAGAAAAGACCCAGAGACAATGGCCTATCCAGCAGTAGTCAGACTGGAGAAAACTATTAATAGAAACATAGATTCATTAAGGGTAGAAGTGAGAGAGATCTGGCAGAACTTAAAAATGCTATCAATGAGGGCACCTGGGTTGCTCAGAGGGTTGTCTCTGTCTTCAGCTTAGGTCATGATCGCAGGGTCCTGGGATCAAGTCCCACATTGGGCTCTCTGCTCAGTGGGGAGCCTGCTTCCCCGCCTTTCTCTGCCTGCTTCTCTGCCTATTTGTGATCTCTCTCTGTGTCAAATAAATAAATAAAATCTTTAAAAATGCTATCAATGAGAGATAATCTAATCTAGATACTCTAACAGTTAGAGTAAATGAGGCAGAAGAAGGAATTAGTGATCTTGAAGACAAACTGATAGGAAAGAAGGAGTAGGAGGAGGCCAGCAACAAACAGCTTAAAAATTCATGAAAACATAATTACAGAAATAAATGACACCATGAAATGTTCCAATGTCAGAATTGTTGAAATCCTTGAGGTGATGGAGAGAGAGGGAGGAATAGAAGATATATTTGACCAAACTATAGCCAAGAACATCCCTAATCAACATTCAGAAATAGAACACATAAATAAGAGAAGAGACAAGAACCCCATGATCCTCTCAATTGATGTAGAAAAAGTACTGGACAAAAGACAGCATCTTATCCTGGTTAAAACTCTTCAGGGCATAGGAATAGAGGGAATATTTTTCAACTTCTTAAAATCCATCTATGAAAAACCCACAGTGAATATAACTCTCAATTGGGAAGAGCTGAGAACGTTTCCATTGATATCAGAAAAGCAACAAGGATGCTCACTCCCTTGTTGATGCTCCACCATTGTTCAAGATAGTACTAGAAGTCCTAACAACAGCAACCAGACAAATATAAACAACAAAAAAACCCCAAACAAATAAATAATAGGATTCAAACTGGCAAAGAAGAAGTCAAACTCTCTTCATAGATGACATGAGACTGTATGTGGAAAACCCCAAAGTCTCTACCCCTTACTAGAACTCATACATCAATTCAGTAAGGTGGAAGGATTCAAAATCAATGCACAGAAATCAGTTCCTCTTTTTTATCATTATGTTTTATGATTTTTAAAATTAATCTATTTTCAGTGTTCAAAGATTCATTGTTTATGCCGCACATCCAGTGCTCCATGCAATACCTGCCCTCAGTACCCACCACCAGGCTCACCCATCCCCCCACCACTTCCCCTCTAAGACCCTTAGTTTGTTTCTGTGTCTAAAGTCTCTTATGTTTCATTTCCCTCCCTGATTTAACATACTTCCCATTTCCTTTCTTTCTCTTACTGTCCTCTATATTACTCTTTATGCACCACAAGTAAGTGAAACCATGTGATACTTGACTTTTTCTATTTGGCTTATTTCATTCAGCATAATCTCTTCCAGTCAAGTCCATGTTGCTACAAAAGTTGGGTATCAATCCTTTCTGATGGAGGCATAATATTCCATTGTATATATGTACCATATCTTTATCCATTCATCTGTTGAAAGGCACCTTGGATTTTTCCTACAGTTTGGCGATTGTGGCCATTGTTGCAATAAACATTGGGGTACATATGGTTCTTCTTTTCACTACATCTGTATCTTTGGGGTAAATACCCAGTAGTGTGATTGCAAGGTCATAGGGTAGCTCTATTTTTAGTTTTTAAGAAATCTCCACACTGTTTTCCAAAGCGGCTGCACCAACTTGCATTCCCACCAACAGTGTAAGAGAGTTCCCCTTTCTCCGCAGCCTCTCCAACACTTGTTGCTTTCTGTCTTGTTAATTTTGGCCATTCTTACTGGTGTAAGGTGATATCTCAGTGTGGTTTTGATTTGAGTTTTCCTGATAGCTACTGATGATGAACATTTTTTTCATGTGTCTGTTAACCATTTGTATGTCTCCTATGGAGAATTGCCTCTTCATGTCTCCTGCCCATTTATTGATGTGATTATCTTCTTTATGGGTGTTTAGTTTGAGTAATTATTTATAGATCTTGGATAACAGCGCTTTGTCTGTAGTGTTATTTGCAAATATCCTCTCCCATTATGTGGGTTGCCTCTTTGTTTTGTTGACTGTTTCCTTTGCTGCACAGAAGCTTTTTATTTGAGAAAGTCCCAAAAGTTACTTTACGCTTTTGTTTCCTTTGCCTTTTGAAATGTGTCTTGAAAGAAGTTGCTGTGGCCGATATCAAAGAGGTTACTGCCTATGGTCTCCTCCAGGATTTTGATGGATTCCTGCCTCATGTGGAGGTATTTCATCCATTTCGAGTTTATCTTTTTGTGTGGCATAAGAGAATGGTCTAGTTTCATTCTTCTATACATAGCTGTCCAATGTTCCTAGCACCATTTATTGAAGAGATTGTCTTTTCTCCACTGGATATTTTTTCCTGCTTTGTCGAAGATGATTTGCCCATAGATTTGTGGGTCCACATCTGGACTCTCTACTCTGTTCCATTGGTCTATTTCTCTGTTTTTTTGTGCCAGTACCATACTGTCCTGGTGATCACAGCTTTGTAATAAAGCCTGAAATAGAGTAACATAATGCTCCCAACTTTGTATTTCTTCTTCAACATCTCCTTAGCAATTTGGGGTCTTTTTTGGTTCCATATAAATGTTAGGATTCTTTGTTCCAACGTTTTGAAGAATGTTGGTGGACTCTTGTTTGGGATGGCATTGAAAGTATAGATTGCTCTGGGCAGTATAGACATTTTAACAAGGTTTATTCCTCCAATCCATGAGCATGGAATGCTCTTCCATCTTTTAATGTCTTCTTCAATTTCTTTCATGAGTGTTCTATAGTTCCTCAAGTACAGATCCTTAACTTCTTTTTTAGGTTTATTCCTAGTTATCTTATGGTTTTTGGGCTGTAGTAAATGGAATCAATTCTCTGATTTTCCTTTCTATATTTTCATTGTTAGTGTATAAGAACGCAACTGATTTTGGTGCATTGATTTTGTATCCTGCCACATTACCGAGTTGTTGTATGAGTTCTAGTAGTTTGGGGGGTAGAGTCTTTTGGGTTTTCCATATAGAGTATCATGTCATCTGCAAAGAGAGAGAGAGTTTGACTTCTTCTTTGCTAATTTGAATACATTTTATTTCTTTTTATTGTCTGATTGCTGTTGCTAGGACTTCTAACAATATGTTGAACAATAGTGGTAGGAGTGGCCATTCTTGTCTTGTTCCTGATCTCAGAGGGAAAGCTGTCAGTTTTTCCCCATTGAGAGTGATATTCACTTTGAGTTTTTTGTAGATAGATTTTATAAGTTTGAAAAATGTTTCCTCTATACCTATACTTTGAAGAATTTTAATCAGGAACAGATGTTGTATTTTGTCAAATGCTTTTTCTGCATCAATTGAGAGTACCATGTGGTTCTTTTCTCTTCTCTTATTGATTGGTTGTATCACATTGATTGATTTGTGAATGTTGAACCAACCTTGCATCCCTGGGATAAATTCTACCTGCTTGTGGTGGGTAATCTTTTTAATGTATTTTTGGATCCTATTAGCCAGGATCTTGTTAAGAATCTTGGCATCCATATTCATCAGAGATATTGGTTGGAAGTTCTCCTTTTTGATGGGGTCTTTGTCTAGTTTGGGGATTAGAGTAATGCTGGCTTCATAGAACGAGTCTGGAGTTTTCCCTCTGTTTCTATTTTTTGCAACACCTTCAGGAGAATAGGTATTATTTCTTCTTTGAATGTTTGGTAGAATTCCTTAGGGAACCGTCAGGTCCTGGACTCTTGTTTTTTGAGAGATTTTTGATCACTGCTTCAATCTCGTTACTAGATATTAGTCTAGTCAGATTGTCAGTTTCTTCCTGTTTCAGTCTTGGAAGTTTATTGGTTTCCAAGAATGCATCCATATCTTCTAGGTTGTTAAACTTATTGGCATATAACTGTTGATAGTAATTTTTGGTGATTGTTTCTATTTCCTTGCTGTTAGTCATGATCTCTCCCCTTTCATTCATAATTTTATTAATTTGGGTCTTCTCCCTTTTCTTTTGGATTAGTTTGGCCAATGGTTTATTGATCTTACTAATTCTTTCAAAGAACCAGCTTTTAGTTTTGTTGATGTGTTCTACTGTATCTCTAGTTTCTAATTCATTGATCTCTGCTCTAGTCTTAATTATTTCCCATCTTGTGTGTGGGATTGGTTTAATTTGTTGTTTATTTTCCAGTTCTTTAAGGTGTAATGAGAGTTGTTGTATTTGGGGTTTTTCAATTTTTTTTGAGTGAGGCTTGGATGGCTATGTATTTCCCCTTAGGATTGCCTTTGCTGTATCTCATAGGTTTTGGATTGATGTATCTTCATTCTTATTGGTTTCCATGAAGTGTTTAAGTTCTTCTTTGATTTCTGGGTTGATCCAGAGATTCTTGGGAAGGATAGTCTTTAGCTTCCAAATGTTTGATTTTCTTGAACTTTTTGTTGTAGTTGAGTTCAAGTTTCAAGGCATTGTGATCAACTTCGAGTTTCAAGGAATTGTGGTCAGAGAATATGTAGTGAATAATCTCAATCTTCTGGTATCAGTTGAGCCCTGACTTATGACCTAGTATGTGGTCTATTCTTGAGAAAGTTCCATGTGTACTCGAGAAGAATGAGAATTCTGCTGTTTTAGGGTGGAATGTTCTGAATATATCTATGAGATCCATCTGTGTCATTCAAAGCTCTTGTTTCTTTGTTGATTTTCTGTTTAGATGATCTGTCCATTGCTGACAGTGGTGTGTTAAGATCTCCTACAATTAATGTGTTTGTATCATTATGACTCTTTATTTTGCTAACAGTTGGCATATATAGTTGGCTGCTCCGATGTTGGGGGCATAAATATTTACAATTTTTAGATCGTCTTGATGTATAGACCCTTTGAGAAGAATGTAGTGTCCTTCTGCGTCTCTGACTACAGTCTTTAGATTAAAATCTATTTTGTCTGAAATGAGAATTGCTACCCAGCCTTCTTTTGAGGTCCATTGGCTTGAAAGGTGGCCTTCCATCCCCTCACTTTCAATCTGGAAGTGTCTTCAGATTCAAAATGTGTCTGTTTTAAACAGCATATGGATGGGTCTTGTCATTTTATCCAGTCTGCAACACTGTGCCTTTTTATTGGAGCATTTAGGCCATTCACATTGCGAGTGATTATTGATAGATACACTTTTATTGACATCATATTGCCTGTGAAGTTCATGTTTCTATAGATTACCTCTGTAAATTTCTGTTCTGTGTCACTCTTGGGTTCATTTCTCTTTTATAGAACCCCTCTTAATATTTCTTGTAGTGTTGGCTTGGTGGTTGCATAATCTTTTAGACCTTGGCTATCCTGGAAGCTCTTTATGTCTCCTCCCATTTTGAAAGTTAATTTTGCTGGGTTCATTATCCTTGGTTGCATATTTTTTTTCATGTAATTTCTTGAATATGTCTTGCCAGCCCTTTTTGTCTTGCCAGATTTCTGTGGATAGGTCTGATGTTATTCTGATGGCCCTCCCTCTGTACAAGGGATTGCTTACCTCTAGCTGCCCTTAAGACATATTCTTTGATCTTATGATTCATGAATTTCCCAATTATATGCCCGGTGGTTTTTCTGGCCTCATTGATCTTGGCAGGTGTCCTCTCTGCCTCTAGGACATGAGCACTTGTTTCATTCCCCAGATTAGGGAAATTTTCATCCATAATTTGTTCAACTATATCTTCTAGGCTTCTCTCCCTCTCAACTCTCTCAAGGATTCCAATAATTCTGATATTGGAGTGCTTCATGGCATCATTTATTTCCCTAATTCTATTTTCATGTGATTTTAGCTCTTTGTTCAGACTTCTCTTGTTTCTCCTTCTTAATCCATCTGTCTTCTAAATCACTAATACAATCTTCAGCTTCATCTACCCTGGCTTTTAGCATATTTAAATTATATTGCATCTCACTCATAGCCTTTTTAAACTCTACCAGTTCAGCTTTCAAGTCTGTCCTTAGAGCTTCTATCTTATCACTAATGTTCTTTTCCAACTCAGCCATTGCTTGGATGATTGCTACTCTGAATTCCATTTCTGTCATATTGTTTATGTTCATTTCCAGTAATTATGTGACAGGGGTTGCAGTCTCTGGGTTTTTCTTCTGTTGGTTGTTCATCCTCTGAGTCATTTTGGTGAGGGGTGGTTGAGGGGATGTATACCTGAATATATCAACCACTATCCAGGTGAGTTGCTCGTTGGAAGGTTTTGGAGCCATCAAAAGTCACCATCAAAAAGAAAGAAGAAAGAAAAAAGAGAGGAAAAAGAAAAGAAACAGGAAAAAACCCGGCCAGAATTGGCCCCAATGGTATGATTTATACGGTACACAACTACAACAGAGAAAAGAAAAGATCATCAAAAGTAAAAAAAGTTGAGGAGATCAACAGGCTAAACCCAACCCAAATGACCCCCAAGACCAGTATTTATATATTACAAAGGTAAAAACAAATACACTGAAACACTGACAGAAGAAGAGGAGGGGAAGTTGAGTGTGAACCCTCCTTGTGGGCAAGGAAAGTATTTCAGATCCTCCTGGGTGTGTCTTGTTATTGCTGTTAGAGGAGTCCACACCTAAAGATATAGTGAGATTAAAACTGGTTTGTATATAGGGAGAGTATCAAATAGGAGTGAAGGATTACCTTGAATCTTATATTTATATGTATAATTAAAATAAAAAAGAATAAAGGAAAGTAGAGAGAAAAAGGAAAAAAAACAGAAGAAACAAACAAAAGAAGCAACAACAAAAACAATAACACACAGGCGTGTGTTTGAATAAAGTTATTATGGAGTGTTGTAATAAATATCACATTGTAATAATAAATGGGTTAGAAAATAAAAGAACAAAAACCGTAAAAGTGAATTTCAAAATAAAGTGAAAACTTTAAAAATAAAAATAGAAAAAATTTAAAAAGAATAAAGTGAAAAGCTGTATCTATAAAGCATACAGCTTTTGGGGCAGTACCAGGAGCTTAATATATTGCCTTTCCCCGGATGTCGCGGTTTTACAGTTTTGGTGTTGTCCTCTTGTTCTTCTGGCTTGCCTTCTGGGGGAGGGGGCATGCCATGCTGTTTTTCAGTCCCTTGTACCTAGGCTGAGTCTCTCTGCTCCTTTCTAGGGGCTGGGCTCTATGGCAACCAGGTTTTTAGGCTTTTGTTCTCTGGAGGATTTGTTCTTTTGTGGCTTTTTGCAGCTTTTCAGAAAGTCAAGCCAGAGCAAGATGTCTGCACCCAGACCTCTTTCTCAGAGAGAGGCCTAAGTTTGCAGCCCTCTGGATTGTTCTGGGCCCACAGACTCTCTCTGTATTTTCCCCTTTGTCTTGCCACTTCTCACAACTGGGTGCACCCACAGTCCCTAGTCAGAATGGGGCTCGAGCCCCCGCTTGTCATTTTGCTCCCGCGCCAGGGAAACCGTGACTGATTTCAGATCGTGAGACCTTGTCACTGCCCAGGAGAGTCTCTGTAGTGCACACCCAAGCAGGAAGGACTGAGATCCCCCAGCCTCACAGATCGGGTGGAAGTCTGCAGAGTTGCCTCCTTCGTGGGTTGCACATGCCTGGCCCAAGCGGCGGAAAAAAAAGTGGTGGAAAAAAAGTGGTGGAAAAAAAAAAGTGGCAGTTTTAAAGATACTCTGTGCTTCCAGGTTCCCTCCTTGTGGAGAAAGGAGAACCCTCTTACACTGTTGGTGGGAATATAAGTTGGTGCAGCCACTTTGGAAAACAGTGGAGGTTCCTTAAATAATTAAAAATAGAGCTACCCTATGACTCTGCAATTGCATTACTGGATATTTACCTCAAAGATACAGATATAGTGAAATGAAGGGCCATATGTATCCCAATGTTCATAAAAGCAATGACCAAAATCACCAAACTGTGAAAAGAGATGAGGTGCCCTTCAATAGGCCTATCGATAAAGATATGGTCTATATACACAATGGAGTATTACTCAGCTATCAGAAAGGATGAATAACCAGCTTTTGCATCAACTTGGATGGGACTGGAGATTATGCTAAGTGAAATAAGTCAAGCAGAGAAAGTCAGTTATTGTATGGTTTCACTTATTTGTGGAATATAAGGAATAGCATGGAGGACATTAGAAGGGGAAAATGAAGGAGGTGAAATCAGAGTGGAAGATAAACCATGAGAGATTATGGTCTCTGGGAAACAAACAGAGAGTTTTAGAAGGGAGGCGGGTGGAGAATGGGTGAACCTGGTGATGGTTATTAAGGAGGGCATGCATTGCATGGAGCGCCAGGTGTTATAGGCAAACAGTGAATCATGGAACACTACATCAAAACTAATGAGGTACCTTATGGTGAATAACATAGCACAGTTAAAAAAAATATGTAAGGTACAAGTCAAATCCATTTTTTTTCCTGAATGTATACTTGTCTCAGCACCATTTATTAAAAAGTCCACCTTTTCTTTTTTTCTCCACTGCTTTGCTTTGTTTGCAAACTATGTGCCTGTCTCTAATGTTGCTCCTTCGGTATATTTTTCTATCCATGCAATAATACTACACTGTCTCAACTTACTATTGATTCATTATGAGCTTTGATGTGTAGAAGAAGAAGTTTTTCTACTTGTTCTTTTTTAGAAGTATCTTGGTTATTTTCTTTGCATTTCTATATACATTTCAGAGTCAGTCCATGTAGTTGTACACACATGCGCACACACACAAACATTTGGGATATTCTTTGAGATTGTATAAATTAACTTACAATTCACATCTTTACATTTCTGAGTCTTCCTTTGTTTTCCCAAATTTTCATTTAAATTCCAGTTAGTTAACATAGAGTATAATATTAGTTTCAAGTGTATAATTTAGTGATTTATCACTTACATACAACACCCACTACTCATCACAAGTGCTCTCCTTAATATTCATCATGTACCGAATCCATCCCCCTGCCTGCCTTCCCTCCACTTGCCCTCAATTTTTCTCTATAGTTGAGTCTGTTTTCTGGTTTGCCTCTCTTTCCCCCTTCCATGTTCATCTTTTTTTTTTCTTAAATTCTATGGTATTTGTCTTTCTCTGACTATTTCCCTTAGCACTATACTTCTAGCTCCTTCCACATTGTTGCAAATGGCAAGATTTCATTCTTTTTTATGGCTGAGAAATATTCCATTGTATATTTATACCACAACTTTTTTTTTATCCATTCATCAGTCAATGAGCATTTGGGCTCTTTTCATAATTTGGCTATTGTATATAATGCTGCTATAAATTCTGGGGGCATGTATCCCTTTGAATCAGTATTTTTGTATCCTTTGGGGAAATATTGTAGTAGCACAATTGCTGGATCATAGGGAAGTTCTATTTTTAACTTTCTGAGGAACCTCCACCTTTTCACAGTGGCTGCCCCAGTTTGCATTCCCATCAGTAAAAGCACCTTTTTCTACGCATTCTCAGCAACACCTTTTGTTTCCTATGTTGTTCATTTTAGCCATTATGACTGGTGTAAGGTGGTATCTCATTGTAGTTTTGATTTGTATTTCCCTGATGATGAGTGATATTGAACATCTTTTCATGTGTCTGTTAGCCATCTGGGTGTTTTCTCTGGAAAAGCTTTTCTCTGGAAAAGCATTCATGTCTTATGCCCATTTTTTAATTGGGACATTCATTTTTTGGGTGTTGAGTTTTATGTCTTTATGTATTTTGGATGTTAACCCTCTATCTAAATAGGTCATTTGCAAATATCTTTTCTCATTCTGTAGGTTTCCTTTTTGTTTTGTTGATTATTTTCTTCACTGTGAAGAAGCTTTTCATTTTGATGAAATCTCAGTAGTTTATTTTTGCTTTTGTTTCCTTTGCCTCAGGAGACATATCTGAGAAGTTGCTATGGCTGATGTTAAAGCGGATTCTGCCTGTGTTCTTTCCTAGGATTTTTATGGTTTCCTGTCTCACATTTAGGTCTTTCATCCATTTTGAATTTGTTTATATGTATTGTGTAAGAAAATAGTCCAGTTTCATTCTTTTGCATGTTGCTGTCCAGTTTTCCCAACACCATTTGTTGAAGAGATGGTATTTTTCCCATTGCATATTCTTTTCTGTTTTGTCCAAGATTAACTGACAATATAGTTGTGAGTTCATTTTTGGGTTCTCTACTCTGTTCCATTGATCTATATCTGTTTTTGTGCCAGTATCATACTGTCTTGATCACTACAGTTTTGCAATACAACTTGAAGTCCAGAATTATGATGCTTCTACCCTTGCTTTTCTTTTCCAAGATGGCTCCATACAAATTTTAAGATTATTTGTTCCAGCTCTGTGAAAAATGCTAGTGGTATTTTGATGGGTATTGCATTAAATGTGTAGATTACTTTGAGCACTATGGACATTTTAACAATATATGTTCTTCCTTCCAGTCCATGAGCATGAAATATTTTTCTATTTCATTGTGTCGTCTTCAATTTCTTTCATCAATACAGATTTTTTACCTCTTTGGTTAAGTTTATTCCTAACTTAGGTATTTTACACATTTTGGTGTTTGTAGATGGGATTGATTCCTTGACTTTTCTTTCTGCTGCTTCATTATAGGTGTATAGAAATGCAGGGTGCCTGGGTGGCTCAGTGGGTTAAAGCCTCTGCATTCGGCTCAGGTCATGATCTCAGGGTGCTGGGATCGAGGCCTGCATCGGGTTCTCTACTCAGCAGGGAGTCTGCTTCCTCCTCTCTCTCTCTGCCTGCCTCTCTGCTTACTTGTGATCACTCTCTGTCAAATAAACAAACAAACAAACAAATAAATAAATAAACAAATATTAAAAAAAAGAAATGTAACTGATTTTTGTATCCTTTGACTTTATTGAATTCATGTATCAGTTCTAGCAATTTTTTGGAGTCTTTTGGGGTTTTCTATATTGAGTATCATGTCATCTGTCAATAGTGAACATTTGACTTCTTCCTTGCTAGTTTGGATGCCTTTTATTTATTTTTGTTGTATGATTGCTGAGGTTAGGGCTTACAGTATTATGCTAAGTAACAGTGGTAAGAATGAACATCTCTGTCTAGATCCTGAGAGTAGAGAAAAGCCCTCAATTGTTTCTCATTGAAGATTATATTATCTGTGGGTTTTTCATATATGATCTGTGTTATGTTGTGGTCTATTCCTCTAAACCTATTTTGTTGAGGGTTTTTATCATGAATGGATGTTGTACTTTGTCAAATGCTTTTTATGCATCTATTGAGCGGATCTTATGGTTCTTATCCTTTCTTTAATTAATGTGTTGTATCATGTGGATTGATTTGCAAATATTAAATGACACTTGCAGCCAGGAATAAATTCTACTTAATGGGGTTGAATGATTCTTTGAATGTACTGTTGGATTAGATTTGCTAATATTTTGCTGGAAATTTTACATCATGTTCATCAAGGATATTGGCCTGTATTTCTCTTTTTTAGTGGAGTCTTCTCTGGTTTTGGAATCAGGGTAATACTGGCCTTTTAGAATGAGTTTAGACGTTTTCCTTCTATTTCTATTTTTTGGGGGGGGGGATAGCTTGTTATTTCTCCTCCTCATTTCCGATTTCATTTACTTTATTTATTTATTACTCCTTTCTCTTTTCTTTTTAATAAGTCTGGCTAGCGGTTTAACAATTTTATAACCTTTTTTCAAAGACCCAGCTCCTGGTTCCATTGATCTTTTCTATTATTTGTTTCACTTCTATATCATTTATGTCTTCTCTAATCTTTAGTATTACCCTGCTTCTGCTGGCTTTAGGCTTCATTTGTTGTTATTTTTCTACCTCCCTCAGGTGTAAGTTTAGACTATTTGAGATTTTCCTTCCTTCCTTCCTTCCTTCCTTCCTTCCTTCCTTCCTTCCTTCCTTCCTTTTCTTCTTCTTCTTCTTCTTCTTCTTCTTCTTCTTCTTCTTCTTCTTCTTCTTCTTCTTCTTCTTCTTCTTCTCCTTCTTCCTTTTTCCAGATGTTATTTATTTGACAGAGAGAAACACAGTTAGAGACAGAACACTAGCAGGGAGAATGAGAAAGGTAGAAGCAGGCTTCCTGCTGAGCAGGGAGCCCATTGGAGGGCTCTATCCAAAGGGAGACACTTAAAACTGAGCCACTCAGGTGCCCTGAGACTTTTCTTGCTTCTTGATATAGGCCTGTATTGCTTTATATTTCCCTCTCAGGACTGCTTTTGCTGCATATCAAAGGTTTTGGATCATCTTATTTTTGTTTTCATTTGTTTTGATGTATTTATTTCAATTAATTTTTTTTTTTTTTTAGATTTCCTGGTTGACCCATTCATTGTTTAGTAGCATGTTGTTTAACCTCCATGTATTTGTGGTCTTTCCAAATTTTTTGTTGTGGTTGACTTCAAGTTTCATAGACTTGTGGTCAGAAAAGATGCATGGTATATTCTTAATCTTTTTGTATTTGTTGAGGCCTGATTAATGACCTAGTATGTGATCTATTCTGGAAAATGTCCCATGTGCACTTGAAAAGAATGTGCATTCTGCTGCTTTAGGATGAAATGTTATGAATATATCTGTTAAGTTCATTTGGTCCAGTGTGTCATTTAAAGCCATTGTTTCCTTGTTGATTTTCTGCTTAGATGATCTGTCCATTGATGTAACTGGGGTGTTAAAACCCTTACTGTTATTGTATTGTTATAAATGAATTGCTTTATGTTTATTATTAATTGATTTATATATTTGGGTGCTCCCAAGTTAGGGGCATGAACATTTACAATTGTTAGATTTTATTGGATAATCTCCTTTATTATTGTAGTGTCCTTCTCCATCTCTGTTACAGTCTTTTATTTAAAATCTAGTTTGTCTGATTTAAGTATTGCTACTCTGCCTTTTTTTAAATGTCCATTTGCATGACAAATGGTTCTCTACTTTCTCACTTTCAATCTGCAGGTGACTTTAGGTCTAAAAGGAGTTTTTTTGTGAGCTGCATATAGATGGATTTTGTCTTTTTTTATCCATTCTGACACCTTATGCTTTTTTATTGGAGCTTTTAGTCCATTTACATTCAATATTATTAGATATGCATTTTTATTAATAGATATGTATTTAGTTCCATTTTATTTTGTGTTTTGTTTTTGTTTGTGGAGGTTTTCTCTCTTCCTCTCTCACCTTTGTCACTTTTGGTCTTCCCTTCCCACTCAAAGAGTCCCCTTAATATTTCTTGCAGGGCTGACTTAATAATTGTGAATTACTTTAGTTTTTGTTTGTCTGGGAAACTGTCTCTCTTCCGACTCTGAATGATAGTCCTGTTGGATAGACTATTCTTGGCTGCAGATTTTCCCCATTCTGTACATTGAATATATCATGTCATTCTCTCTGGCTTGCCACATTTCTGTGGAGAGTTCTGCAGCTAGCCTTATCAGTTATCCCTTATAAGTTAGGAACTTCTTTTGTCTTGCTACTTTTAGATTTTTTTTCTTTATTACTATATTTTGCAGATGTACTACAATATATCTTGGTGTTGTCCTGCTTTTGTTGATTTTGATAGTTCTCTGTACCTCTTGGATTTGGATGTGCTTCCTTCCCCAGAAGGATGTGTTTCCTTTCCCAGATTAGGGAAAATTTCAGTAACTATTTTTGCAAACAAACCTTCTGCCCCTTTTCCCCTCTGCTTCTTCTGGGACTCCTATGATATGAATGTTATTATGTTTGATGGAGTTGTTATGTTCCCTAAGTCTACTCCCATGACCCATAGTTCTTTCTCTCTTCTGTTCAGCATTATTATTTTCCATCATTCTAGCTTCTATGTCACATATTAATCCTCTGTTTCTTCCATCCTTATGGTCATTATGTCCAGTTAGCTTCAAATCTCAGTTATTGTATTTTTCATTTGTGTTTTTTTAAACTCTTTTGTCTCTGCATTAAGGGTCTCCATGATATTGTCCATGCTCTTCTCAAACCCTGAAAGTATCCTTATGATTGTTGCTTTAAATTCCCCATCAGACATATTACTTATATCTGTTCTGATTAGATGTCTATCAGTGACCTTCTCTTGTTCTTTTTTCTGGAATGAATTCCTCTATCCAGGTTTTTTGTCTAGGTCTCTGACTTCTTCTCTGTGTTAGAAAAACCTGTTACATTTCTTGTTCTTGAGCATAATGGCTTTATGAAGAAGAGGTCATATAGTGTCCAGGGTCAGTCTCTCAGGAAGGTTCTCTGGTGAGTGCTGTGGACATCCTGCTCCTGTGTTTTGGCTGCTTTATCCCTCGGGTTAGTTGTCTTAAAAGGCTGTCCTTATTTGTAGTGGACAATCTTTGGATCTTAATCAGAGTGTGGTTGAGTTTTAAAGTGGTGTGCTCTGGTGTGTTTGCTAAATGAGACCTGGCACTATTTCCACTAGAACTGAAATGTTGTAGAACTCTATAGTTGGTAGTCAGGGTGCATGCAGAGGTTTCTGCTGGTCTTCTGGGGAAAAGGCCTGCTGCACTGGCCCTTCGACACACTTGCTCAAGAAAAGTAGTCCCAGCAGAATGCACAGGGACAGGATTTGGTGTAAGTAGGTTAGGCAGCCAGTATAGGTGTTGCACTGTTTACTGAAGTTGGTTTATGTTGATGGATAGGAGAGGGAAATGGTGCCAGCCTGCTCCTTTGTTCTTGGACAGTGGACACTGTGCCTGTTGCTCTCATGGAAGCATGCTGTTGAAGAATGAATAATTTCCCCTGGTGAGTACCAGGTGTTTTCAGATAGCTGTTTTCATGCAGTCCATCTCTGGGTTGCTTGCCTGCCTGCAGCAGTGAAGTGCACTTTGGGCTTTATCCCAGCCAAGCCTGATGGATATGTTTTTTAAACATTTTATTTACTTGAGAGAACACAAACAAGGGGAATGGAAAAGGAGAAGGCTTCCTGTGGAGCAGGGATCCCAATGCGGGGCTTGATTCCAAGACCCTGGGATCATTAGCTGAGCTGAAGGCAGACATCCCACGACTGAGCTACCTAGGCACCCTAGCCTGCTGAATTTTAAAATTCTTAACTGTATGGATATGCTGTAGTGGTGCCCACACTTGTCTCCTGGGGAAAGGTCTCACTGCACTGGGATGGATGCAGGTTTGACCAAGGACAGTTGTGCCAGAGCACAAAGGTATGAGATATGGAGCAAAGCAGGCTAAACATCCAGTGTCCAGGTTAGTAGTCCTCCACAGGTATCTCTGTGCCTACACTGAGAGGTGAAGGAAGGTGGGGTTGTTTGCCTGCCTTCTCTCCAGGAGTAGGTCAGAGCTCTCAGAGCTCTATCCCAATCAAGCCCACCAACTGCCAAAATTCCATCTTTGAATCCTTCTGGTTGCAAAAACTCACAAAAATCAGCCCCTCTTGTTTTCCCAGCCAATACCTTTGTGGAAGTATCTCCAAGTGCATTCCCCTGTGTTCCTCTGGCACTCATCTCTCTTCATGACCAGGACTCCCTCCCTGTTTCTGTTTCTCTCCCAAAACAAGTCTCAACACTTCTGCCTTCTTCTATGTGACCTCTTCTCTCCCTCTGCATGTGCAGTTTGTTTTGTTAGTCCTCAGGTTTATTTCTTGGGTATTCAAAATGATTTGATAGGTATCGAGCTATGTTTAAGGGATGAGGCAAAAGTAGTGTCCTCCTACTATGCCATCATTTAACTCCCACCTCCCCATGAGTCTTCAGAACCATGAACATTTAACAAATATGTTTTATGTATAACTTTGTAGTAAACACTATAGAGGTTTTGAACAGATTTTGGATTGACTATATTCTTGATAATTTTGAAGCTGTTAGTGGTATTTTTTTAAAAAATAGTTTTTTGGGGATGCCTGGGTGGCTCAGTTGGTTAAGCCACTGCCTTCAGCTCAGGTCATAATCCTGGAGTCCCGAGATTGAGTCCTGCATCAGGCTCCCAGCTCCGCGGGGAGTCTGCTTCTCCCTCTGACCTTCCCTCTCATGCTCTCTCTCACTCACTCTCTCTCTCTCAATAAATAAATAAAATATTTTTTAAAAAGTTAGTTTTTTGGTTTATTTGTTTATTAATTTGCAATATACAGTAATTATATATTGTATACTATTTTTATATGTTATGTATTTTGTTAAATTCTCTTATTAATACTAGGAATTTATAAATTCTTTTGGATTTCTTATCTAAGCAATCATATCATCTGTGAAGAGTGAAAATCCTTTTTAATTTTTGTAATTAATTTTATGTTAAAGAAATAGCTCTCTTTTTCCAGAGCAAATAGTGAACATTTTTACTAATTCTTTATAACAATGTAAAAATATTTATGATGTTAAAAAACAATTAATATTTATTTATAGCTAAAGTTTATTATATATTGTGGGAAATAAGACTCCAACTTTGTCTCTTCCAAAGATTAACCTATTGTTTTGAAACTATTCATTTATCAATACAGCCATTTGTTGCCTTTATCATATATCAAGTTACAGCATGCATTAAGATTTATTTTTTACTTACTTAATCTGACCCATTGATTTGTTGATTCTTGGTCTGATTACTGTTTCCTAGAACCCTTAAACTGATGTAGCAGAGTTTGTTCTTTAAAAGTCAAGTCTCCTGTCAACATAGAGAAAGTTTAGAAATTAGAGCCATTTTCAAGATTTTTTATTAAGTCAATGGTAAATATTTTCCAATTCCCATAAAGATGTATCAATTTGCCATTGGTGTCTCATAGTTATTAAGTTAATAATTTCTACGGGTAGACAAGCTCAACTTTTCTGGACAAAGATGCAGCATGGTGATTCTGTTCTTTGTGAAGAGGAAACAGGTTACTTCCCACTCTATCCATCCAAGGAGAGTGTAATCACATTTGGAAAGAGCCTGAGCCTAGCACAGTGTGTGCATGGTACACATCCTGTAAGTATTTTCACTGGGTTTATTTAAGAGTAATTTGGAATTCTGAGTTTTGTTATTGTTCTCTTTATAACCAAAGAGAAACATAATAATTCCCAATTAACATAATCTGTGGCAGTTAGCAAAATCATTACCATGTTTCATTGACTTGTGGAATTGCTTAAAAAGTATACTGATTATTTATTAAAAGGTTTTCTAAATGGCTTCACTCAAGAGGCCAAGTTTCAAGGACACCTGGTTATCTTTACAGCTTCAGCTTACAGAGGTGAAACCTTTGTTTTCTTGCCCAAATATGACCCCCAGCCACTTCCTTTTTGGGCTATGTAATAGACTGCATAGTGGGTTTGGATAAGCTCGGAAATGATATTGACTAGAAACCAAACATTTTGATTCAGAAATTCCCTCATTTTAAATGTGGCTAACTCTCAATGTCAGAAGGCAGTACTATGATTTTTGAGTCTGAGGAAAGTGTATTTCAGGCTTTGCCTCCTACCAGAGCCTGTTAGGTTGCCATTGTCCTCAGGGCTATCATTTAGATCACAAATGTCTTCTAGAGGGATGCCTGGGTGGGTGTCTCAGTCAGTTAAGCATCTGCCTTCAGCTCAGGTCATGATCCCAGAGTCCTGGGACTGAGCCCCACATGGGATTCTTTGCTCAGCAGGAAACCTGCTTCTCCCTCTGTCAGCAGCTACCCCTGCTTCTGCTCACTTGCTCTTCTCTGACAAGTAAATAAATAAAATCTTAAAACAAAACAAAACAAAGAAACAACAATTGTCTTCTAGAACTTCAGTAGAGGATCTTTTTAGACATCCTACATAGTCCTCATCCAAGAAAAACAACTTTGTTCTACCTAACAAATATGACATAGGCAGTGGCCAAGAGCTCATTGTCTTTCTTAGCTCAGAAAATTTTGCTTCCAACTTACTGATATGAGATAGTGAGGAGGAGGCAAAGAAAAAGTATAAAGACTTTTTAATGTATGGCACAAAAACAGAGAAATAGACCAATGGAACAGAGTGGAGAGTCCACATATGGACCCACAAATCTATGGGCAAATCATCTTTGACAAAGAAGGAAAAAATACCCAGTGGAAAAAAAAGAGTCTCTTCAATAAATGGTGCTGGGAAAATTGGACAGCTACATATAGAAGAATGAAACTAGACATTGTCTTACACAACACACAAAGGCAAACTCGAAATGGATGAAAGACCTCAACGTGAGGCAGGAATCCATCAAAATCCTGGAAGAGAACATAGGCAGTAACCTCTTTAACATCGGCCACAGGAACTTCTTTCAAGACACGTCTCCAAAGGCAAAGGAGACGAAAGTGAAAATGAACTTCTGGGATTTCATTAAAATAAAAAGCTTCTGTACAGCAAAGGAAACAGTCAACAAAACAAAGAGGCAATCTCCAGAGTGGAAGAAGATATTTGCAAATGACACTACAGACAAAGGGCTGGTATCCAAGATCTATAATGAACTACTCAAACTCAACACCCAAAAAGAAGATGAACACATCAAAAAATGGGCAAGAGACATGAAGAGGCACTTCTCCATAGAAGATATACAAATGGCTAACAGATACATGAAAAAATGTTCAGCGTCACTAGCTATCAGGGAAATTCAAATCAAAACCACACTGAGATACCACCTTACACCAGTCAGAATGGCCAAAATTAATAAGACAGGAAACAACAAGTGTTGGAGAGGCTGCAGAGAAAGGGGAACCCTCTTACACTGTTGGTGGGAATGTAAACTGGTGCAGCCTCTTTGGAAAACAGTGTGGAGATTCCTTAAAAAGTTGAAAATAGAGCTACCCTATGACCCTGCAATTGCACTACTGGGCTTTTCCCCAAAGATACAGATGTAGTGAAAAGAAGGGCCATATGCATAACAATGTTCATTGCAGCAATGGCCACAATCGCCAAACTGTGGAAAGAGCCAAGGTGCCCATCAACAGATGAATGGATAAAGAAGATGTGGTACAATGGAATACAATGGAATTCCAATACAATGGAATCCTATGCCTCCATCAGAAAGGATGAATATCCAACTTTTGTAGCAACATGGACTGGACTGGAAGAGATTATGCTGAGTGAAATAAGCCAAGAAGAGAAAGTCAAGTATCACACGGTTTCACTCACTTGCGGTGCATGAGGGGTAAACTGGAGGACAGTGGGAGAAGGAAAGTAAATGGGGAGTAGGGTAATCCAGGGAGAGAAATGAAACAACAGAGACTTTGGACACAGAAACAAACTGAGGGACTTGGAGGGAGTGGGATGGAGGGATGGGAGAGCCTGGTGGTGGGTACTGGGGACACCTAAAGCATGGAGCACTGGGTGTGGGGAATGGGGAATGAATCTTGGAACACTGGGAAAAAAAATTTAAGTAACAATAAAAAAAATTTTTTTTAGTGTAGTTATAATGTTCTTGAGTTGGTAGAGAGAACATCACAATAAAGCTTTCTTAATCTGAAATCACTGGTTCAATGCTAGAAGTCCAAAGGGATCCCCTTTTAACTCACTTTCCATTCTAATTATTTTAACTTCTTTGTTTTTCCCCATTTTTGTGCCAGAAATATAACTGTCTTCCTAATAATTTCTGAATAAGAAACATATTAGCACACTTGCTTTCATCTCTTTCCATTGTATACTAATTAGCTATTTTTATCATTCCTAAGCAGAACATTAAATTTTGAAGGCCTCTCTAAACCAGAGGTAACACAGTGACAGTGTTCTCATACTATCACTCCAAAACAAAAGTTTGGGCGTATTTTGATAGTACTTACATTAAAAAAGCTAAGCAAATAATCAAGAATATTAGATGCTAAGACTGTATTCCAAAATGCTAGTTTAAATGTCTTGCTTAGAATCTAAAGATGTTTTTCTTTCTTAGAGGAAATTGTCTCCTCAATCATACTAAATCATAATTATGTATTGCTTTAGGTTGGAACATCAGCTATCAATCTATATAAACTACCTAAGGTCTCTGCATATTAAGGAGATCTGTTAAAATTGTATTATTTCCTTCGAATAGTCTCACCTGGATTTATTCTAAAATAAGAAGTGAAAAATTATTATGAAAACCTCACAAGGAGCATAGAAATATTGTTGATTGATAAGAAATTAGGCAGAACCATAGAAATAAATCACAATGAAGTATGTATGCCTCATTTTCTCTTTGTGAATACATAATTCCTCAGAATGGTACTGCTTCCAGAGAGATATTGAGGTGTTTCTATTCCCTACCTTAATTATACATTCTGCTTTGGTGATACTACTGTGCTCTTTATGACTGGAAAAGAGAGCAACATAGAATTTTAGAGTCAGAAGGAATGTTCAGGACATCTTATCCAGTCACTCACCCAAAACAGTAATTTCCCTTTCTTTTTAATTTTTTTAAAGATTTTATTTATTTGCAAGAAAGAGAAAGCAAGCAGGGAAAGGGGCATAGAGAGAAGGAGAGGGAGTCTCAAGTAGACTCCATGCTTAATGTGGAGACTGACATGGGGTTGATCACCTGACTTTGAGATCATGATCTGAGCTGAAATGAAGAGTTCAATGCTTAACTTACTGTGTCACTTACATGCCCCCAAACAGAATTTTTTTTAACCTTGTCCACATCCATACCATGTGGCCATCAATGTTATCATACATGTCAAGAATCCATTTTAAAGGATGAATAATATTCCATTGTATGCATATGACACATATCACTGGTTCAGTCCTCTGTTGATATTTATTTGGGTTATTTTGATACTTGAATACTATGAAAACAATCTTGGCTATAATGAACACAAGGACATACATTTCTTTGAATTCTTGATTTCAGTTTTTCAGGATTAATTCCCCTATAGTGTGTTTGGTGGATCATATGAGTTCAATTTTTAATATTTTGAGAAATTTCCACACTGCTTGCCCTAGTGGCTGTACCATTCCCATCAAAGTGTGCATAAAGATTCTTTTTTTTTTCCTCCACATCCTTGCCAACTTTTTTTTTAAAGATTTTATTTATTTGACAAAGAGAAATGTAGCTGGAGAGGGAACACAAGCAGGGGGAGTGAGAGAGGGAGAAGCGAGTTTCCCGCCAAGCAGGGAACCCAATGCTCGATTCTGGGACTCCAGGATCATGACCTGAGCCAAAGGCAGATGCTTAACAACTGAGCCATCCAGGCATCCCAACATTTGTTATTTCTTGACTTTTGAATAATAATCATCCTAAAAAGTAATGAGGTGATAACTCATTGTGGTTTTGAATGGCAGTTCCCTGGTAATTTTTGATATTAAGTGTATTTTCATATACCTGTTGGTCATTTCTATGCTTTCTTTGGAGAAATATCTAAGTTCTTTTATCATTTTTTAAAATTTTATTTTATTTTTTCAGTGTTCCAAGATTTATTATTTATGCCCCACATCCAGTGCTCCATGCAACACATGCCCTCATTTATCATTTTTTAAATCAGGTCACTTTTTATGCTCTTGAATTATATGCGTTTTTCTTTATATTTTGGATATTGACCCCTTACCCGATAGTTTGCAAATATTTTCTGCCATTCTTACAGAGAACCTCCCTCAAAATCAATAAAAATAAAAATCAATAAAAATCCCCATCATCTAATAGTAAAACTTACAAGTTTCAGTGATAAAGAGAAAAATCCTGAAAGCAGCTCAGGACAAAAGATCTATAACATACAATGGCAGATATATTAGATTGGCAGCAGACCTATCCACAGAGACCTGAGAGGCCAGAAAGGGCTGGCAGGAGAAAGAACAGAAGAGAAAGAACAGAGCACTAAATGAGAAAAATATATAGCCAATAATACTATATCCAGCTGGGCTGTCATTGAAGATAGAAGGAGAGATAAAAATCTTCCAGAACAAACAAAAAATAAAGAATTTGCAAACAACATACCAGCAACACCAAACCATATCTCCTACAGGAAATATTGAAAGCAGTCCTCTAAGCAAAGAGAGAGCCTAAAAGTAACAGACCAGAAAGGAACAGGCAATATATAGTAACAGTCACCTTATAGACAATACAGGGTCATTAAATTCATATCTTTCAATAGTTACCATGAATGTAAATATGCTAAATGCCCCAATCAAAAGCCACAGAGTATCAGAATGGATAATAACCAAGACCCACTGATATGCTGTCTGCAAAAAACTCATTTTAGACCTGAAGACTCCTTCAGATTTAAAGTGAGGGGATGGAAAACCATTCACCATGCTAATGGACATCAAAAGAAGGCTGGGATGGCAATCCTTATATCAAATAAATTTTATTTTAAGCCAAAGACTATAATAAGACATGAGGAGGACACTATATCATATATACTTAAAGGGTCTGTCCAACAAGAATATCTAGCAATTTTAAATATCTATGCCCATAACATGGGAACAACCAATTACATAAACCAATTAATAACTAAATCAAAGAAACACATCAACAACAATACAATAATATGAGGAGACTTTAACACCCCCCTCACTGAAATGAGCAGATGATCTAAGAAAAAGATCAACAAGGAAATAAAGGTTTTAAATGACACACTGGACCAGATGGACATCACAGATGTATTTAGAACATTCCATCCCAAAGCAACAGAATACACATTCTTCTCTAGTGTGCATGGAACATTCTTCAGAATAGATATATCCTGGGTCACAAATCAAGTCTCAACTGGTATCAAAAGATTGGGATCATTCCCTGTATATTTTCAGACCATAATGCTTTGAAACTAGAACTTAACCATAAGAGGAAAGTTGAAAAGAACTCAAATACGTGGAGACTAAAGAGCATCCTACTAAAGAATGAATGGATCAACCAGGAAATTAAAGAAGAATTAAAAAAACATGGAAACAAATGAAATGAAAACACAACTGTTCAAAAATCTTTGGGACACAGCAAAGGCAGCCCTGAGAGAAAAGTATATAGCAATACAACCTTTTCTCAAGAAATAAGAAAGATCTCAATTACACAGCATAACCCTACCCCTAAATGAGCAGGAGAAAGAACAGAAAATGAAGCCTAAACCCAGCAGGAGCAGATAGATAATAAAGGTCAGAGTAGAAGTCAATGAAATAGAAACCAAAAGAACAGTACAACAAATCAATAAAACTAGGAGTTGGTTTTTTGAAAGAATTAAAAAGATTGATAAACCCCTGGCCAGACTTACCTAAAAGAAAATAGAAAGGACCCAAATTAATAAATTCATGAATGAAAGAAGAGAGGTCACAACCAACACCAAAGAAATACAAACAATTATAAGAACATACTATGAACAAATATGCACCAACAAATTGGACAATCTGGAAGAAATGAATGTACTTGTAGAGATGTATAAACTATCAAAACTGAACCAGGAAGAAATAAATAGAAAACCTGACAGACCCATAACCACTAAGGAGATTGAAGTAGCCTTCAGAAATCTCCCAACAAGCGTGCCTGGGTGGCTCAGCAGGTTAAAGCCTCTGCCTTCAGCTCAGGTCATGATCCCAGGGTCCTGGGATCAAGGCCCTCATCGGGCTCTCTGCTCAGCAGAGAGCCTGCTTCCTCCTCTCTCTCTGCCTGCCTCTTTGCCTACTTGTGATCTCCCTCTCTCTGTGTCAAATAAATAAATAAAATCTTAAAAAAAAATCTCCCAACAAACAAGAGCCTAGGGCCAGACAGCTTCCCAGGGGTATTCTACCAAACACTTAAAAAAATTAATACCTGTTGTGCTGAAACTCTTCCCCAAAATAGAAATTAAAGGAAAACTTCCAAACTCATTTTATGAGGCCAGCATTACCTTGATCCCCAAACCAGAAAAAGACCCCATCAAAAAGGAGAATTATGGACCAATATCTCTGATGAATATGGAAGCAAAAATTCTCACCATAATACTAGCCAATAGGATCCAAAAGTACATTAAAAATATTATTCACCACAACCAAGTAGGATTTATTTCTGGGCTGCAAGTTTGGTTCAACATCAGCAAATCAATCAATGTGATATAGTACATTAATAAAAGAAAGAGAAAGAACCATATGATACTCTCAATAGATGCTGGAAAAGAATTTGACAAAGTACAGCATCCTTTCTGGATCAAAACTCTTCACTGTGTAGGGATAGAGGGTACATACCTCAATATCATCAAAGCCATCTATGAAAAACCTACAGCGAATATTATTCTCAATGGGGGAAAAACTGAGACTTTTCTCCTAAGGTCAGGGAAATGGCAGGGCTGTCTACTATCATCACTGCTATTCAACATACCACTGGAAGTCTCAGCCTCAGCAATCAGACAACAAAAAGAAATAAAAGGCATCCAAATAGGCAAAGAAGTCAAAATCTCACTCTGTGTATGATATGATACTTTATGTGGAAAGCCCAAAAGACTCCACTCCAAAACTGCTAGAACTCATACAGGAATCCAGTAAAGTGTCAGAATATTAAATCAATACACAGAAATAAGTTTCATTTCTATACAGCAAAAGCAATACAGAAGAAAGAGAAATTAAAGAGTTGATCCCTTATACTATTGCACCCAAAACCATAAGATACCTATGAATAAACCTAACCAAAGAGGTAAAGAATCTGTACTCAGAAAACTATAAAGTACTTATGAAAGAAATTTAGGAAGTTATAAAGAAATGGAAAAGCATTCCATGCTCATGGATTGGAAAAACAAATATTGGGAAAATGTCTATGCTACTTAAAGCAATCTACACACTTATTGCAATTTTTATCAAAATAGTATCAAATTTTTTTCAAAGAAATTGAACAAATAATCCTAAAATTTATATGGGACCAGAAAAGACCCTGAAGAGCCAGAGAAATGTTAAAAAAGAAAACCAAAGTTGGCAGCATCACAATTCCATATTTCAAGCTCTATTACAATGCTATAATCACCAATTATGGTACTGGCACAAACCCAGACATATAGATCAATAGAACAGAATAGAGAGCCCAGATATGGACCATGGTCAACTAATCTTTGACAAAGCAGGAAAAAATGTCCAAAGGAAAAAGACAGTCTTTTCAACAAATGGTGTTGGGAAAATTGGACAGCCACATGCAGAAGAATGAAACTGGACCATTTCCTTACACCCCACATAATAATAGACTCAAAATGGATGAAAGAACTCAATGCAAGAACAGGAATCCAAAAAAATCCCTTGAAGAGAACATAGGCAGCAACCTCTTTGACCTCAGCCACAGCAACTTCTTCCTAGGAACATCACCAAAAGCAAGGGAAGCAAGGGCAAAAATGAACTATTGGGACTTCATCAAGATCAAAAGCAAGATTGAAGCAAAAGAAACAGTCAACAAAGCCAAAAGACAACTGACAGAATGGGAGGAGATATTCACAAATGACATATCAGATAAATAACTTATCTAACTCAGTACACAAAAACAAATCATCCAATGAAGACATGAGTAGAAGACGTGAACAGACATTTCTGCAAAGAAGACATCGAAATGGCCATGACACGTGAAAAAGTGCTCAACATCCCCAGCATCAGAGAAATACAGATCAAAACCATAGTGAGGCACCATCTCACACCAGTCAGAATGGGTAAAATTAGCAAGTCAAGAAATGATAGATGTTGGCGAGAATGCAGGGAAAGGGAAACACTCCTATGCTGTGGGTGGGCATGTAAGTTGGTGCAGCCACTCTGGAAAACAGTATGGAGATTCCTCAAAAAGTTGAAAATAGAGCTACCCTATGACCCAACAATTGTACGGCTGGGTATTTACCCTAAAGATACAAATGTTGTGATCCAAAGGGGCACATGTACCTGGATGTTTATAGCAGCAATGTCCACAATAGCCAAACTATGGAAAGAACCTAGATGTCCATCAACAGATGAATGGATAAAGAAGAGGTCACACACACACACACACACACACACACACACACACACACACCAGAATACTATGCAGCCATCTAAAAGAATAAAATCCTGCCATTTGCAACAACATGGATGGGACTGGAGGGTATTACACTGAGTGAAATGAGTCAATAAGAGAAAGACAATTATCATACTATCACTCTGATATGAGGAATTTGAGAGGCAGGGCTGGGGATCTTACAGGTAGGGAGGGAAAAAAATGAAACAAGATGGGATCAGGGAGGAAGACAAACAATGAGACTCTCAGTCTCAGGAATCAAAGCAAGGGTTGCTGGGGGGGGGTGGGCACGGGGTGGAGAGTGATAGGGTTGCTGGGTTATGGATATTGGGTAGGGTATATGCTATGGTGAGTGCTGTGAATTGTGTAAGACTGATGATTCACAGACCTGTGCCCTTGAAGGAAATAACACAAGGTTTTATATCTATATCTATATTATCTATATCTACATCTATATCTATCTAACTATATATTCCGCCATTTCATTTTTTTTTCATTTTACTGATGGTTTCCTTTGTTGTGTAGAAACTTTTTGTTTGATGTAGTTTTCACTAGTCTATATTTGGTTTTGCTGTCTGACTTTTGGTGTCAACACCTCCCCCCCCCCCAATCACTGCCAAGGCCAATGTCAAGAATATTTCCACTTATATTTTCTTCAAGGAGTTTTATAGTTTCAGGCCTTATATTTAAGTTTTTGGTTTGTTGTGTGTTAATTTTTGTTTATGGTGTAAGATAAAGGTCTATTTTTCACTTTTTCTGCATGTAGATTTCTAGTTTTCCCAACAGTATTTGTTGAAGACATTATCTTTTCTCTATTGTTTGGACTTTCTACTCTGTTTCATTGGTCTGTATGTCTGTCTTTATGCTAGTACCACACTGTTTTAATTACTGTAGCTTTATATTTTGAATTCAGGAAGTGTGATGCCTCCAGTTTTGTTTTTCTTGATTGGGGTCACTTTGGCTATTCAGGATCTTTTGTAGTTCCAAATGAATTTTGACTGTTTTTCTATTTCTGTAAAAAAATGTCATTAGGATTTTGATTAGTATTGCACTGAATCTATAGATATCTTTGGGCAGTATGGACATTTTAACAATATGAATTTTTCCAATCCCTGTACATGGGAATATCTTTCCATTTATTTGTGTCTACTTTAATTTTTTTATTAGTGTTTTAGAGTTTTTAGTGTTTTGTGTCCTTTGTTAAGTTTATTAACTTTGTTAAGTTCATTATGCGAAACTTAGAAAGACAGATACTGCATGAAATAGTCAGACTCATGGAGGTAGACTATAGAATGGTGTTTGCCAAGGGTTGGGTGAGGGGGGTGGGTAACTGTTTTTCAATGAGTATAAAATTTCTATCATGAATTTGAATAGATTTTAAAGATCTCCTGTGTAACATAGCACCTATAGTAAAGAATATAGTATGGGACATTTAAAAATATGTATTGAAATAAATTTCTAGGCCCGGCATGGGGCTGTTCCTGCCCAGAGCTCCAGATCAGCAAGCTGAAACCTAGGTAACTTTCCTTGTCCTATAAATGAGTCCTTGACTAGAAATAGAGTATATCTGGCCAATCAGTTCCTAACTGCCAATATCTGTCATGATTTCCTTGTTCTAAATAAGGTCAGATGTGCAAACTAGCCCATCAACTTAAGCCAAAGACTCTCCTTATTCTCTGAATGGCTTCTTCTACAAAAACTTCTTGCTGCGTAAGTCTCTGGACTCTTGAGAATTAAAACTATCCACTCCATAAAGTGTGAAATAAAATTTGCTTGATTAGCTACATTGCTCTCTTTGATTGTCTCACATTAAGTGTTCTTACAATAAAACACACACAAAAGAACATAGGGAAAGTTTTGGAGATGATGGTTACATTTAATATCTTCATTGTGGGGGCACCTGGGAGGCTCAACCTTTAGCTCAGGTCATGATCCCAGAGTCCCAGAATCGAGCCCCGCATCCAGCTGCCTGCTAGGTGGGAAGCCTGCTTCTCCCTCTCTCACTCCCGCTGCTTGTGTTCCCTCTCTGGCTGTATTTCTCTCTGTCGAATAAATAAAATCTTTAAATATATATATATATATATATATATATATATCTTCATTGTGATGATGGTATCATAAATGCATGTATATGGTGAAATTAATCAAAATACATATATTAAATCTTTATAATTTTTGTGAATAAAATATAAATCAATAAAACTAAAAGAGGCAAAAAAGGAGATTTCTAAAAATATACAAAAAAGAGGGGACATTAATTTGATATGTAGGGTTTTTTTTCTTTTTTCTTTTTCTTTTTTCTTTTTACTTGTTTGTTGTGTTTTGTTAGTCACCATACAATACATCATTAGTTTTTGATGTAGTGTTCCAAATACATGGCCTCCTTAATACCACCACCAGACTCACCCACCCCCTCAGCCAAACTAAGGATACATAACTTTTGAAGTAAGGTAAATAGTAAAATTATATCCAATAGTTTGAGGATTCAAAACAATATTTATGAAGTGAATAACATTTGTAATATATTTCCTATTTTTAAAAAATATTCCATATGAGAAATAGCTAGAATAAAATAAAATTACCTAAAATCCCATCAAATTAATAAAAAACATTAAATTTACTCTTGCATTAAATTTACTCTTACAGTTGTTTGTTCTAAAGAACACTCATGGTTATCAGAGAGGAGGTGGGTAGGGGGATGGGTAAAATAAGTAATAAAGATTAAGGAATGTACTTTTTTTTTTTTAAAGATTTTATTTATTTGACAGAGAGAAACACAGCCAGAGAGGGAACACAAGCAGGGGGAAGCGAGAGGGAGAAGCAGGCTTCCCGCCGAGCAGGGAGCCCGATGTGGGACTCGATCCCGGGTCTCCGGGATCATGACCTGAGCCGAAGGCAGTCGCTTAACCAACTGAGCCACCCAGGTGCCCAAGGAATGTACTTTGATGAACACAGGGTGATGTATGGTATTGTCGAATCACTATATTATACACCTGAAACAAATATAAGATTGTATGTTCACTATACTGGAATTGAAAAAAATCATTAAATTTGATTTTGATGTCTATAAATAAGAATGCAATACTCTCAGAAATTGACATTTATTTACCAGTATTATCTGAGTAATCAGGAAGCTACTTCTTTCTCACCTTCCAGGTTTGGTTCTGCCAATTGGTAAATTGTTTTGGGTAGCAAGTAACATAATATCCAACTAAATATAGCTTAGAAATAAAGTTCACTATACAATTACACACAAGAATAAAAGATTCAGGTAATGCTTGTGCTGGCTACCTCAACCTTGCAATGATGTCAGAGTTCTAGATAGACAATATATATCCACTTCAGGATTTTCTCCCAACCTCCCTTCTGGCCCATAGAGCTATAAAGAAGGTTAAGTTACAGTGTAATTCATCTAGGGACGTGCTAGACCTGATAAGGGAGAAACAGGTTATACTTCACAGTAGCCAGAATGGCCTAGATAGCTTGGTCAAAGTGGCCAGAATGTAGAACATAAGAGAGAAGGAGAGATTTCATTGTTCTTGGAGCATTTAACCTTGATACCAGGTTTATTACCCTATTACAAGTTCCAGAGATGGTGTGGTCTCAGTGTTAAGATGTCTGCTAGAAACATGAAATATCCATGGCCCAGGCTTCTCCAGAGGCCAGGCCATCCCTAAGTAGTTAGTGTGTTAGAATGCAGACACCATGCAAGGCTGGAAGGCCCATGAAAATTCCTTAATTCTGTTAGCTTGGGGTTTTCATAAACAAGAAAGGATAACCTCTACTTTCTCAGCCCCTCCTCCATGGTAAATTTCTTCTATCTTCAGAATGGTAAATATCAAGTTAAAAGTTTATGTATACAAATATTCAAAAAATAAAGAAGAATTATATACACATTATATATAATTATTTATAATTGTTGTATATAATTGGCCATTATATATATAGACAATTTTTCATATTGTTCATTGTTCATGTATTATATATATAGTAAAAGATATATATATATATCTTTAACATTTGAAATATGAAGCCAAGATATCCAAGACTGTTAATACTGTTTTTTCTAGGTAGTAGAATGGGTTGCAGGAAGAATATTTTTACTTTTCATTCTTTTCTTTGCTATTATAATCTTTACTAGGTATAGATATTATTATTCTAATATTGGAAAAAAGCCATAGCCTGTCTAAGTCTTGATATTGTCCCAAGGAAACCGGTCAATAGCACACATATAACAAGGAAGTGTTCACAGAACCTGCAGGGTTTGTTTAGGACAAGTCATTATAAAATTTACCTGTAGATTTTCCTAGAATTTATGGAAGGATAGTCAAGTTAGTATTTTAAAATTATTATTATTATAGTTCTTTTGTTTTGACATTTTAAACTTACAGAAAAGATACAAGTATACTACAAAGAAATCTTATGTATTTTTCACTTAGATTTACTAATTACATACATTTGCCATATTGCTTTGCACCTATCTCTTTATACATGCATATATTTATATACTATATATTATATAATATATATATATAATTATATACTATATAAATATATACTATATATTTATATAAATATGTAATAGTAATACACATACTTTCTGGAAAGTTGGAGATTTGAACTGCAAATACTGTATCTTTTTACCTTTAAATGATTTTGTGTATATTTCCTACATATATGCAACTACAGTACAGTTCTCCAAATAGGAGTCACCATGGATTAAAAAAAACTATTATCCAATCCATATTCCATATTCAAATTTTGGTAACTGTGTCAATAATATCATTTATAGCTATAGCCCCAAGTCCAGGATCTTATCAAGTAATACATTGCATTGTCACACATCCTTATTCTCCTTAATCTGGAAAAATTTCTCAGTCTTGGTCTTTCATGACTTTGACATTATTGAAGAGAACAGGATATTTATTCTAGAGAAATTCTTTCAATTTGGATTTTTCTGGTGTTTCCCCATGTTTAGATTCAGCGCATGCATTTTTTTCTAGAAATGCTGGAAAGAAGATGTTGTGTCCTCAGTCTGTCTCTTTCTAAAGCACTTGATGGTTGCTCACTTGGTTAATAGGTGTTGGCAGATTTCTTCACTGTGAAATTCCTATTTTCCTCTTTGTAATTAATATGTAATTTGTGAAGAGATACTGTAAGACTGTGCACATATCTTTTTCCTCATTGTGATGATCTACTAGTTTTAAAATCCATAGATGATTGTTGCCTGACATTGTTATTACCGAGGTGTTTGAAAATGGTGACATGCCTATTTCATTACTTCTACATTTATTAATTCGCATTCCACCATAAGGAACAATTGTTTCTTTTTTCTAATGTATGTATGATTTATTAATATCTATATGAACTTATGAATTTTTATTTAATTCAACCAGTTATAAATGGTTATATTATTGTTCTGTGGTTTCTAAAAAAAAGATTTATTTATTTGAAAGAGAGCAGGACTAGGAGTAGAGCTAGAGGGACAAGCAGATTCCACGCTGAGTGCAGAGCCCAACACAGGTCTTGATCCCAGGACCCTGAGATCATGACCTGAGCTGAAATCAAGAGTGGGTCACTTAACCCACTGAGCCACCCAGGTGCCCTGTTCTTTTGTTTTTAAGACTTTATTTTTCAGAGAAGTTTTAGGCTCACAGCAAAACTGAGTGGAAGGTACAGAGATTTCCCACATACCCTCTGACCCACACATGCATAGTTTCCCCCATTATCAACATCCCCACCAGAATGCTGCATTTATTATAATTGATGAATGTACACTGACACATCATTATCAGCCCAAGTCCATCGTTTACATTAGGGCTCATTCTTGGTGGTATACATTCTACAGGTTTGGACAAATTTTTAATGACATGTATCTACCATTATAATATCATACAGAATGGTGTTGGTGGCCTAAAAACCCCCTGTGCTCTGTCTATTCATCCTCCCCTCTCCCTAATCCCTGGCAAAATTAATTGTTTCAGTGTCTTCATAGTTTTGCCTTTTCTAGAATATCATGTAGCTGGCATCATAAAATAGGTAGCTTTTTCAGACTGGTTTCTTTTATTTAGAAATATGCACTGAAGTCTCCTCCATGTCATTTTATGGCTTGATATCTCATTTCTTTTTGCACTGAATAATATCCCATTGTCTGGATGTATCACTATTTGTTTATCCCCTTACTCACTAATGGACATCTTGGTCGCTTCCAAGTTTTGGCAATAATTGTTTGTCTTATACTCAGATTATGCAACATTTGGTCAATGGTATTTACTTTAGCTGTCCTTGGGTGCTTTTGATACATTCCAAATTTCTGGGGTTTTTTGTTTGTTTGTTTTGTTTTTAGCATTTCCTTACTTTCTGGTACAATAAGATTTAAAGTTCCTCTGGTACTTTCCCAGCCCCAGCCCTATCTCTCTAAGAAGGATTGCTTCCTTTTAATGGCATTACAACCAAGATCTAGATGCTAGATGTGCTAATTGCTACTGGAATGTCATTGCTTCCAGGCTCTCTTGGTGAATAAAGACACAGGAATAGACACAGACACATTCATACACACACATGTACATGCAGACACACATACAGACATAATACACACATAACACAAAGCACACTTGAATATTTAAATCTCTATTTTTAAAAATCCTGTCATCCTGATATAATACTTCCATTTCCTTCCAGTCCCATACCCCAGAGTTCATTCTGTTCTTTTTAGTTTGCATATTTGTGACTAGCCATGTGGAAAAGAGAATGAAATCAACATACAAAGAAACAGATAAAAGCTGGACAAAGACTCCTGGTGACAACATAATCCCTAATTCCAGTTGCTCTGGGCTTGCTCTGTACCTATCTTTCGTAAGGCTTTTGAAAATTCCCGGAACCTATCCACCAATCTCCTACCCTCACTTTTTGCCTAATGATTTTAACTGGATGAGGGTTTTTGCAACTAGAACAGTGTTTTCTTGTTTGTTTTTAAGATTTTATTTATTTATTTTGACAGAGAGAGAGATCACAGGTAGGCAGAGAGGCAGGCAGAGAGAGAGGGAGAAGCAGGCTCCCTGCTGAGCAGACAGTCCAATGTGGGGCTCCATCCCAGGACCCTGAGATCATGACCTGAGCTGAAGGCAGAGGCTTAACCCTCTGAGCCACTCAGGTGCCTCAACAACTAGGACAGTGTTGACTGATGCAGCGTTGAAGGAAAATCCAGTGCACTGTCATGATAAGTCCCTCCCCTATTCTCTTCTCCAACAGTATTGGAATGTAACTCACCAAATTTGACCCTTGTATTATTTTTCTTTATCTGCCTGCAGAGACAAGGAGACTATGATGCTGAGTCAATATGATGCTGCGTCATTTAGATGTGTAATAAAGTGTAATCCTTGTGACAAAATGTGGTGTTTATAATAGAACCTCATTTACAGATAAGGGAGTTGAGGTTTAGAAAAGGAAAGGACATTCTCTGGGTCACACAGATTGGAATGAAATTGCTGGTCTTTGCAAAACCCTTGGCTTACTTCCCCACACAATGCTGCCTCTTACACAGCTCCTTATTGTGTGAATTAATTAATATGATGATTGTTTTTTGAGTACCATATATGCCAGTCTATACTAGGGTTGATTCAACTGACTTATCAACACTTTTCAACTCTGTTGGTTGCTTCAGCACTTCAGAAAAATTTTAAATTACACTGATGTAAATTATACTCACGTAACAGTAGGAAGGAGCTGAAGAAGAAAAACCTGAGTCAAAGCTCTTGTATCCAAAAGCTAATAAGTAAATTAGTTTACATTCAAAACTGGTTCTGATTTTCTAGGGAAAAAAATTACAGGGTAGTGTTCTTAAATACTTATTAGCAAATGCTTATTGGGTTATTACATAAAAATAATTGTCATTATTTCAGTCTAAATTTCTCAGAGATGGCCCCTCAAAAAATGTATCTGGAATGGGTCTGACCCCAGTTGTTTGATTCAGATTCAATCACATGATCCAATCAAACAGTTCGTGAAAAGTATTAATATTTAAAGGGTATTAATAAATAGAGATAAAAACATCAACCCCAAATATTATTAGATATGAGTGGAATGTTTGATGATCTTAGAAATAGTTAATCTATTAGGAGCCCAAGTCTCTGTGCCCTCTGCATCGTGGCTACACCTGCTGAAAGTAATTAGTGTCATTCTATGCTTTAATGTGGATAAGCCAGAGCAAAAGTCCAAAGCATGCTGGATAATGAGGCTTTGGGAGTTTTTTGAATGCCCTGTGAGCAAGCCTCACCTCAGAGGACTTCATGGTATCAGCAGCTGCTGCCCTGAACATCATGACTAACTTCTCAGAATTTCAGTGCTTCAAGTTTAGAAATTCAGGGCTTGCATATTTTAGCGCTTATTCATTCCTCATCAGAAATGAAGGAAATGCTTCCCCCTGCCACTTCCTTCAGTCAGCAGAGGGCAGAAACGAACATTATTACAAGTGTCAGATCTTATGCCAGTGACACTTTATCTTATATCACCATTAGACTGATCCAGGGAAGCTAATTTAACTCTTCCCATTCTGTATATGGGAAATGGGCTTAGGGAAGTTAAGGTGGGCAGACTGGATAGTCACAAAGGACAGAACCTGCACATGAACCTGAATGTCTTTGATTCAACTTAGGCTTTTAGGTCAACCACATATCCTCACAGTGGGCTTGTGACAGCCTGGCCTCTAACGACTGGGCCATGTGGTTTAGGTATTAATTAGGGCAATAATTTGGTCTATTATTTTAAGGGCTACCTACATTCTAATAATAATTATATGGGATTGATTATTTTCAGTCAGATGCTAATATATTGTATAGTTATTGTTACTTAGAAATCTTACTGAAATTTGGTTTTAACTGTAAATAATATTGTGTGGGCACAAATTGCTATGAGGTTCGAAGTTTTAGTTATATGAAGTACTTTCTGAAGGAAATAAATATTTTTTTATTGTTACTAAATTTTTTTTTCCCAGTGTTCCAAGATTCATTCCCCATTCCCCACACCCAGTGCTCCACGCTTTAGGTGTCCCCAGTACCCACCACCAGGCTCTCCCATCCCTCCACCCCTCCCTCCAAGTCCCTCAGTTTGTTTCTGTGTCCAAAGTCTCTGTTGTTTCGTTTCTCTCCCTGGATTACCCTACTTCCCATTTACTTTCCTTCTCCCACTGTCCTCCAGTTTACCCCTCACAACCGCAAGTAAGTGAAACCATGTGATACATGACTTTCTCTTCCTGGCTTATTTCACTCAGCATAATCTCTTCCAGTCCAGTCCATGTTGCTGCAAACGTTGGATATTCATCCTTTCTGATGGAGGCATAGTATTCCATTGTATATATGAACCACATCTTCTTTATCCATTCATCTGTTGATGGGCACCTTGGCTCTTTCCACAGCTTGGCGATTGTGGCCATTGCTGCGATGAACATTGGGGTGCATATGGCCCTTCTTTTCACTACACCCGTATCTTTGGGGTATATACTCAGTAGTGCAATTGCAAAGTCATAGGGTAGCTCTATTTTTAATTTTTTAAGGAATCTCCACACTGTTTTCCAAAGTGGCTGCACCAGTTTACATTCCCACCAACAGTGTAAGAGGGTTCCCCTTTCTCCGCAGCCTCTCCAACACTTGTTGTTTCCTGACTTGTTAATTTTGGCCATTCTGACTGGCGTAAGGTGGTATCTTAGAGTGGTTTTGATTTGAATTTCCCTGATAGCTAGTGACGCTGAACATTTTTCATGTGTCTGTTAGCCGTTTGTATATCTTATACGGAGAAGTGCATCTTCATGTCTCTTGACCATTTTTTGATGTGTTCATCTTCTTTTTGGGTGTTGAGTTTGAGTAGTTCATTATAGATCTTGGATACCAGCCCTTTGTCTGTAGTGTAATTTGCAAATATCTTCTCCCATTCTGTGGGTTGCCTCTTTGTTTTGTTGACTGTTTCCTTTGCTGTACAGAAGCTTTTTATTTTGATGAAGTCCCAGAAGTTCATTTTCGCTTTTGTCTCCTTTGCCTTTGGAGATGTGTCTTGAAAGAAGTTGCTGTGGCCGATGTCAAAGAGGTTACTGCCTATGTTCTCTTCCAGG